>JANHAO010026518.1:0-11069 GCA_026873985.1 Saraca asoca | reverse complement strand
TATTTGGCAACACAATTTAAGTGTTGCCTATTACTCAAAATTTTGCAACACTTAAAAAAGTGTTGTCTATTGTATCTATGGCAACAATTTTAAGTGATTGTTGCCTAAAATTAGAAATAAATGCAATAATACAATAAACTATTGCCTATTCTAGTTATAGGCAACAATTTTTAATTGTTGCTAAGTTCAGTGTTGCCAAAGGCCAGAAATGTTGTAGTGTTACTATAAAGATGGTACCAATGAAAGACAATCCAAGATTTGTGCTGCTTCCTCTTACAAATAATGTAGGCTTAGTAAAGGTAGGAGGAAAGAAGTACCATTTAAGAGGATTTATTATATGCGACTTACTCTAAGGCTTCAGAGATTATATGGATCAATGAAATTGGCACCACACATTAACTGGCACTATGAGCATCATACAACAGATGGAGTAATGTATCATCCATCGAATGGAGAAGCATGGAGGCACTTTGATCATAATATCCCCAATATGCTACTAAGCCTAGAAATGTCAAGCTTGGCCTGTGTTCAGATAGATTTACTCCATATAGTCAATCTACTATGCCATATTAATGTTGGCCAATAATTGTCATTCTTTACAATCTTCCTCCAAAAATGTACTATACTCCAGCATATATATTCTTAACATTGATTATTCCAAGACCTAATAATCCTAAAAGTAGAATTGATGCTTTTCTACAACCCTTGATTGATGAGCTACTATTGTTATGGCATGAAAGTGTATTAACATATGACATCTTCAGCAAGAAAAATTTTGTCATGCTAGCAAATTTGTTATGGATAGTAAATGACTTTCTAGCAGATAAGATGATGTCTGGATGGACTAAAACTGGCAAGTTAGGTTGTCTAATATGCATGGAACAAACTAATGCATTCATGTTGAAAAATGGAAGAAAGCAATTATGGTTTGAATGTCATTGAATCTATTTGAGTCCTGATCATCCCTTTAGAAGGAATAATGATGCCTTTATAAAAAATAAAGCAGACTAATCAGACCATCTTATTAGGCTTAATGGCTGTTAGCCTTGCCATCATGCTTTCTTCGATTTTGATGTTGAAAAACAATTTTGATTAATATCACAATCTCACTATATGTTTCAATGTTTGTTGATTTTGTAGATTCATAATTGATCAATTGATATTCAAGAGATCCACATTAGATATAGTATTTTTTATTAATTTTATTAGGATCTTTTGTAAGTGTGTTCTATAATCCATTTTGATCCAATTAATCAAGCTTCTTAAACAATTTAAATTGAGGTAGAAATAAATCATTTAAAATTAGGTTAAAATAAAAGTTTTCAAACAAAGATTTCAAAGATACTTTCACAAATGAAAGTTTTATAAAAACTATTTTTCACTATGTGAATGAATTCATGAATCAGTTCATATAGAAAATCTTATGAATTGATTAGGTAATTGATTCATGAAGAATTGTTTTGAATAATGCTTTTACTGAAAGTTAGGAATTTTTTTTAAATTGATTAAGTAATCAATTCATAACTTGTTCACATGAAAGTGTGTATGGATTCACACATTGATTTAGTCATAAAGTTTTTTATAATACTCATAGATGAATTAGTTCATGAGTTAGTGAATCGATTCACAATCAAAAAGGTCTATTATTTTTCAAAAGTTAGCTACCATATTATAAATAGAACTCATCCTCATTTCAAACATAACTTTCACAACTTTTGAGAACACCAAGTGTGAAAAGTTGAGTGAAAATAGAGCTTGAATAGATTTACATCCACCTTTTCAAAATTCATTAAATCAATTAAATCTTGAATCAAATTAGAAAAGAACATAGCATAGATAATTAAGATTTTCATCTCAATTTCAACCATTGTATTCCTTTCTTAATTCTTGTTTTAGTTTTGGGTTTCTAGGTTGATAGAAATCTGAGATAAAAAGGGAGAGGTTAATCTTTCCTTTGCATCTTGTTTAATTATGAGGCTAATCATAATTAGTTGAAGGTGTAATGAATTTTGTATATAAATTGGTTTGCAAGAGCTCGGTTAAGTCTTTTGTATAAATTGGTATGCAAGAGCCTAGCTAAATCTTGTGGTTTTGCAATAATAGTGACCATCCGGCTGAGAATTCAATTGAGTGGACGTACACTTCAATGGTGGCTTCAATTGAAGTGGAACCATTTTAAAAATCCTGGTTTTCTTTATCTCTCTGGCATTGATTTTTTGATGCACATATATTCTGTTTTAACTGATTAACTATTTCTATAATTGTGCATTATATCGAAATCAGTGAATACAATTGAATTTTTGTTATCCAATAAATATACTATGATAAATCTTTTAAACTTCCAAAAAAGTTTTAAAGTTTTTCGCTAAAAATCCAACTACAATCCAAATTAAAGATCAAACTAAATATCCAATAATTTCTGTAAAAGAGACCAACAATTGGTATCAGAGCTTCAACTTTTGATACTATTTTGATTTTCAAGAGGATCATGGATTCTATTTTTACTCTTTTGCCTAAATGTCCACCTTTGAACAAACCTCTTAGCTTTAATAGATAGCACAATACTTATTGGAAGCAAAAAAATCACAGATTTTATTAAAGCCACTGATGTAGACATGTGGGATATTATTGAGCATGGATATGATTCACCAAAAACTTTAATTAATGGGATTGCAGAACCAAAACCCAAGTCTCTTTGGATTGAAGAGGAAAAGAAAAGATATCTCTTAGCCTCCAAAGTCAAGTAGGTCATTTCTAATTCTCTTTCTCTAAATGAATATGAGAGAATATCTAATTGTACCATAGCAAAACAAATATGGGACACATTAGAAGTAGCTCACATTGGCACAACACAAGTTAAAGCCTTTAAAGTTCATGCATTAGTTTCTCAATATGAGATGTTTTAGATGGAAGAAGAAGAATCCATTCAGGATCTTAGTCAAAGATTTACTGCTATTACTAGCCATCTTATACTTCTTGGTAGAACTTTTGATAATGCAGATATAGTTCACAAAATATTGAGGACATTAATAGAAGAATGGAAACCAAAAGTGATAGCCATCAAAGAATCACTTAAAATAGGAATGCCTACCATTCATGAGCTTTATGAAAACATGGAAGAACATGAGCTTCAGTTGAAACGATACAAAAAGAATGGTGATGATAAAAAAAGAAAAATCTTAGCACTAAAAGTTGTAAATACATTTTATGATGATTACGATGAATCAAAAAGTAGTGAAAGTGGAGATAAAAAAGAAGACATACCCTTAGTAAGCAAGAAATAGCTGAGATTGCTCAAAGAAAAAAGAAACAAAGAAAAAGAGAAAAGTTACTTCATAAAGAAGAAACCAAAATAAAAATGAATATGTATCAACATGTCTTGAATGTAAGAATCCCGGACACTTCAAACTAGATTGCCTTGTGTTTCTAAAGAGATAGTTGGAAAAGGAAACTATCCTTTAAGAAACACAACTTAACTATTTGGGGAAATGACAAAGTGGATTTTGGAGAAGAAGAAGTAGAAGAAGAAATAGAGGAAGAAGCACTACTTTGCCTCATGGCTTAAGAAGATGAACACCGTGAGGTATTTGAATCTTTTTTTTTTATTCAGATGATGATAATAGTGATAATGAGATTGATGGTATGTGCATTAAACTCTATGATGAATTGGTAAAAAGCTAAGCAAGAGTTAAAGCATGCTAAAGCAGAAAAAGAAACCTTACTTGAGAAAATTAAGCAAATTGAAAAAAAGAAAAATGACTTGTATGGTTTAGCTGAAAAAAATATTGAATTAAAGTAAAGTCTATGACAAATGTGAAACCTATAAACTTGAAATAAATGACTTAGGTGTCTTAGTTAAAAAGTTAAGTGAAAGTAAGTTTGTGATCAATGTGAGACTTATAAATCTCAAATAGATACATCGACCAAAACTTTACAAGGTTTTACTAATAGTAATAAGGGACTGAACAACATGTTATAGAATTAAAAAGTTTTTTAAAATAAGATTGGTTTAGGATATAAATAGTAAAAGACAAAAAGGAACTTTATATACATAACCTACTTTTACTATAATTAAAAAGGACATTATATTAGATATTGTCCATATAGGAATGGAACTTTTGTTTTGAAACTAAATGAGAAATTAATTTAGTTACCAAAAGGTAATTTTGCTCTATTTACTAACAAATATGGACCCAAGATCCATTGGGTACCATCAATGTAAGGATGATTTCTATTCTTAGGTTTGTGGGAGACAAAGAAATAACTTATGATTCTTAGACAACAGTTGCTCTTGTCACATAACTAGAAATGTTAAACCACCAATCTTCAGTATATTTTCATATTTTTATCTTTTGTGCTTGATTATATTTTACTTTGCAAATTCTAACTTAGGCATCACAGATTCCCCTAAGTTTGTTTTGTAGGTATTTGATATGTGATTTAAGGTATAAATAGTGTTGAATTGATCTGTACTGGTAGATATATCATTTGTTAGCAATTTTGGAACAAAATTGCATGAAAACCAATTTTAGGACTCTTTGAATTGAGCTTGGAATCAATTTGAACTTTTCTAGGATTTCTATTAGTTTCTGAATTGATTCACAAATTAATTCACATTTCAAAAATTTACACTATGAATCGATTTAACAAAATTTTAATCCTTTGGGAAAGTTCCAAAATTTTTTAAAATTTTTATTCAGCTAAATGAATCAATTCTAGAATCGAATCAAAACCTAATGTATAGATACATAAGTTGATTCATGCAATAACTCTTAAAACACTTTTTGCACAAAGTTCTCAACAAAATTAGGAAAATCATTACCTCTAGGGGAGCTTGAATTTCGAATAATATTGATATTATAGAATGTATTTTGATATTTTGTTCTATCTTGATTATGATTCCTGATTTTATAATTTCTTTTTTACTTCACTCTTTACTAATGCACTATTCCTTTTTGATGTGTCAAAAGGGGAGAAGTAATGAGATTTTAGATTGAGTAAAAAGAGATTTTAGATTTTATAAAAATGAAATTTTAGAGTAATAATTTTTTAAATAAAAATGGGGAGTAATAGTAAGAAAAAGCTTTGAAGAATTATTTTAACTTTGACCCTCATTGAAAGGGGGAGATATAAGAATGATTTTAGTACTCAGTTATTTTAATACTAAATTTTTGATAAACTTTGACTGTCATCTAAAATTGTTTGTCACCAACAAAAAAGAGGAGATTATTAGCCTTGCTATCATGCTTTCTTTAGTTTTAATGCTGAAAAATAATTTTGATTAATATCACAATCTAATTATATGTTTTAATGTTTGGTAATTTTGTATATTCATAGTTGATCTAGTGATATTCAAGAGATCTACATTAGACATAGTATTTTTTATTAATTTTATTAGGATCTTTTATAAGTGTGTTTAATAATCCATTTTGATCCAATTAATCAAGCTTCTTAAACTAGTTAAATTAACTTAGAAATAAATCATTTGAAATGAGATTAAAGTAAAAGCTTTCAAGCGAAATGTTTAAAGAAACCTACACAAGTGAAACCTTTATAAAAACTATTTTTAATTGTGTGAATCGATTCACAAGATTTTCTATATGAATCGATTAGGTCATCGATTCATGAAGAATTGTTTGGAAAAATGTTTTTATCAAACATTAGGAATTTTTCTGAATCAATTAAGTAATTGATTCATGACTTATTCACATGATAGTGCAAATTGTTTCACATATTAATTCGATCATGAAGATCTTGAAAACACTCATAAATGATTCGATTCATAAGTTGGTAACCACTCTGAATCAATTCACAATCGAAAAGTTAGTTATTTTTCAAAAGTCAATTGTCATATTATAAATAGAACTCAGCCTCATTTCAAACATAACTTTCATAATTTTTGAAAATGCCAAGGGTTGAAGACTGAGAGAAAATAGAGCTTGGACAAATTTACATCTACCTCTTCAAAATTAATCAAATCAATTGAATCTTGGATCAAATTGGAGAAGAACATAGTATAGATAATTAAGATTTTTATCTCAATTTCAAGTATTACATTTCTTTCTTAATTCTTGTTTTAGTTTTAGGTTTCTAGGTTGATAGAAATCTGAGATATAAAGGGAAAGGTTAATCTTCCTTTTGCATCTTTAATTGTGAGGCTAGTCATAATTAGTTGAAAGTGTAATGTCTTTCGTATCTAATTAGTTAGAGGAGCCTAGTTAAGTTTTGTATGTAAAATGGTTTGTAAGGGCCCTGTTAAATCTTGTGATTTTGTAATAAAAGTGACTATCTAGTTGAGGATTTGGTCAAAATGGACGAACACTTCAACTGCACTTTTAGTTGAAGTAGAACCACTTAAAAAATCCTTATGCTTTTTATCTTTATTGCATTTATTTTTTGCTACATATATATTTTATCTTAACTAATTAACTATTTCTACAATTTTACATTATAACTAAATTAGTGATTATAATTGAATTTTTGTTATCCAATAAATATACTTTAATATATCTTTTAAACTTCCAAAGAAGGTTTAAAGTTTTTCGCTTAAAATCCAATTAGAATTCAAATTAAAGATCAAACTAAAGATCCAATAATTTCTATAAAAAGGGACCAACAATGGCTACCTATTATGGGAGAGAATTTGCAGTTTTCCACAAATAATCGACTTTTGACCAATTAGGTTACCTGGGTATAGGGTGACCACAATTGGACCAAATGAAGTATATTTTAGGGCTATCCATACTAGAGAAATAACTTGGTTTGCCATAAACTTGATGCAATGTATGTTGAGAAAAATGTGTTTGATAATATATTTAATACTATCATGGACATTAAGGGCAAGATAAAAAATAATGTAAAAGTATGGACGGACTTGAAAGCATACTATAGAAAAAGAGAGTTGCAGCTACAAAAATAGACTAATGGGAAAGTTTACAAACTTAAGCCAAAGTTTGCATCAAACATGGATAAAAAAAAGGAGTATATAAATCATTACAAAAATAAAAGCATTTAATGATGGTTCAATAGTGATGATTTTTAAAAATCATCTCAAAAAACACAGGTAGCTACTCTCTAACAACGAAGGCAGTTAAGTGAAAAGCATCGTTGTTTACATGAGTTTAGTGGTGGTTGGATGATGGTGGTTATGTAAATCATTGGCAAATGCACAGGGAAGCAATGCATCATAGGTTTGAGTCCTCTAAAGACACGTTGAATGTAGAAGACCTAGTTTCAAAAGCTATTGCATCATAAACATGTGTTAGCATTTTTGTCTTACGGTTATGCCACATAACTAATAAGTAAAATTCAGAAAAGGAAATTGAACAAAAGTAGCCATTCTCCTCATTGGAACCCTAAGTAGAGGCTATGGTTGATTAAAGAAACTAGCCAGTGAAGATTGTCAACAACAACCAAGTTTGCTTGCCAAAACTAGTTGGGCTTAAGTTGAGACAATGACTTGATTTTATCCTATCTTTATCCTTTACTCATTCCATCTATTCCTAGCTAGTAGGATCCTCAATCCTCTTCCAAATCTAAGTCAAGTGTTTGGTTCTTTGCTTCTTTGACTAATCTGCTTCAAGTTTTCTTCAAGTTTGTAGGATAAATTAAATTTTTGGTTCAATGGTTCCAACTTCCACCTGATGCAATTTTGATGGAGTGTCAAATGTTTATTATACAATTCCTTGAGTTCATAGCTACCAACAATGCTACATAGCCTTAAGGACAAGTTTGTTTGGACAGGGATAATGTTAGAAGTTGATATTTGAAAATAAGGAGTTATATAAATAATGGTTATACGCACCGCTTTATTTACTTTTGTTAATAGGTAGTACTTAGTAGCAGCTGCTAGAAACACTAGGTGCCCTGCCATTACAAAATTTGTTAAGTTCTATTGCATTTCTTACATAGTTATAGTGCTTGGACATATTAGCTAAATCTATTGCATTTCTTTTGTATGGAGATTTTATAGTGAATACAATGATTTTGAGTGAGAACAATTATGCCTTCTCGAGCTCCCTTTCATTTCAAAACTTCCCATTTCAATTTCTCTTGTGTTCCCACTTGTAACAATCAACCACAACTATATCATAAATCTTAAACAAAGACACATTCAGCATGAAATTTTAATGATCCTAAAGCTTAGCAGAGTAATACAATGAAACTCATAGTTGTCAATTTTTTTCCATATATGGCCAGTAATTATTGATTTCACAGTCCTCTTTGGCATTTATTGTTTCATGTCTAAGATCTTCCCTAGTTACTAATTAGTCCTTTTATGTGTCAATATTATCACTTCAAGTCCTTTAATGCTAACCCTACTTTTTAAGCCTTTTTCCAAAGTTGTCAAATAGAAAAGAATTAAAAAAAAATTAAACAAGCCAAAAGCTAAGACAAAGCATTTGCATAAGACAATGGCTTTTCTAATGAGAAAAGTGAATGGGATGGCATCATAGGACTACTTGAACTAGGTTTGAAGGGGATGTAAATGTGTTTTATGTTTCCTATGTTGCGCATGATATGATATATTTCTTATTATGTGAAGGTAGTGGTGTTTCCCTCCATCTATCCATCATCAATCCACAAAACCATCACCATACTATATATTTTAATTTCTTTATCGATTGATACTATTCTATTTTTTTCTGCACTTGATACATGATTATAATTTTTATCAATTATAAAGAAAAAGATATGCAATAGATCCACCATGACGTTGCTTCACTAATCACTGTATACACAATTATTTTCATGTCCAACATATATATTTTTTGCATGAAATAAGAAAACACTTGGGTAAGTGATCTAATCCCATAATTGTCTTTTGCTAATGATAAAATATGACTAGTAGGAATTCATTCAAGAAATAATCTTGTAAAGTTTTCTTTTTGGAGATTGCCTGCTTTAAGATTTACTAGTGTGATGCATATGCTTTGAACTAATTGGATGGAATGTTGCTAGTTTGTTGTGTTCTGATCCAAGGTCTTTTAATTTTTTGGTTTGATAAAGGCTGAAACAAGGCATATGCAGAAAGAAAAATAGGAATATTCAGTCAAATTTGTTCAATTTTTACTTATGCCTGGCCATAAGATTCCTTATTTGCTTAGTTTCTTGATTTCTCATGAACTTAATGGCACTAGTGCTTGGTTTCAACAATATTGAAAGTGATGAAGTAAGGAAAATTCTTGTTGTTTCATTAGGTTTATGGTTCAAGAAGAAAATGACTTATCTAAATATGCTTAGTTGTTTCTAATTTCCCACTTTTAGCATAGTGTAACTAACTTGAGTAAGAGTACAACTTTATACACTCATGTAAAACTATTTTATTTGCTACATTTCTTGTCTTTCCATCCTTTTATTAGAACTACATGATTAAAATGTAATCAATATATGAGTATGACTTTATGCAATATCTTAGAATAATTGTGAACTTACATTTGGTTAATTTGTGTTAACTATATGTATTGCATTTGGTTAAGCAGACCTAGTGGTAACTATACATTTGGTTAAGTAGCTTTCCAAACAATATTCCTCTTTTATTCAACATTGTTGCCATCAGCCTATAAATTGTGAACTTCAAGAAGACCTCACCATCAAATAAAATTGAATTCCTTAATTACCTTTGATCTGAACCCTTTGTCATTTATGCAGAATAATTAAAATTGAATATCTGCCTTGGCTGGCCACTGAAATATCTACTATCTTAGTGAATGACCTAGTTTTTGCTTTTATGCTTTTTTTTTGGTCTTCAATTCTTTTTTGTATCTTAAAGAATGTGAATAAAATTTCCATTATGCTTGATGTGTTTTTATGGATCTTTATAGTTCCTTATTCTTAATCCATTGTTAAATTGTTATAATGTTGATATAGTGAACCTACAATTTTCATATAGAATAGTCAGAGAGTTGTTTATATTTGTAGAATAGGGTATTGCTATGCAAGCTCCAATTCGAAAAGCTAAAGATTAAGTATTTGAGGCAGTACTTGTTGACCCGTTGTCAAATTGTTAGTATGTTGATATGATGAACTAACAATGTTGATATTGAACAATCAGTGAGTTGTTTCTATAATTGCTATAGTATGGTATTAACATGCAAGCTTCAATTCAAAAAGTTGAAAAATTACTATTTGAGGTAGTTTTGTTGATGGTATTTCTATTACTTTCATTTTTAATATTTGAGTCTATAGGTATGAAGGGCCACATACAGGACCTTTACTAAGTTTTAGTCATAGGAGGTATTGGTTGATCTTTTGAACTCACATGCTTTGATATTTGTAAATTTATTAATCAATTATTATCATCATCATCATTGGTCAAATAGATTTTTCAATTATATATTCATTTTTTACCATTCAATTGATTTCCATCAAGGTAACTCGAATTCTCTTACTCCTTGCACTAACATATAAAAAAAATTCATATAATCAGAGCATTATTATTTACACTAGGGATAGCAATAATATCTAGATCAATTAAATATAATTTAATACTTGTAATTAGGAAGTTAGCAAAGAGAAACACTAGAATAATAATTTTTCTTGTTAAAGAACATCTTATATTTTAGAGGATAAAGTATAATATTAAAATCATTTATATATAAAAAATAATAGATAAGAATTTGATAAATAACAAATACTAAAAAATACATTTGGTTTCTTTGTTGTTGCCATTTAGCTACTACAAGTTACACTATGATACCTGAATAGGATTCAGTGGAGTTGATGACAAATTTCAATGTTCTTATTGCCGTGGTCGTGTTCGATATCAACACTTGAAAGTTTTAGGACTGTGAACTTGTGCTCTTTCCAATGAGATTAGCGACCTACTAGCTCCATTCTTTTAATTATTTGTTTACTAAAAACAATACTTACACAAATCTCTCTCCTAGCATAAATTTGTCATGAAATTTTAACTATTTTTTATTTTAATACATGTTTAAAATAATGATTAGTAAAAATATGATAAATTTTATAAAAATGACTATGTAAATATTATTATTTTTAATTATAATTTATTTAATATCATATTTCTTAAGCTCTCACAATTATTAAAGAAATGGAGATTAATG
>JANHAO010026517.1:0-11070 GCA_026873985.1 Saraca asoca | reverse complement strand
CTAACACAGTTGGAAATAAGTCAATTTAGACCTTAAAATGCTAAGTGAGAGGACAAATAAATGAGTGAAATATTTTGTTATCAAAACCTAATTACCAAGATCATGCAACCTTACACAACGAACTTTCTATTTGAAAGTATTGAAGTTTTCCAGTGATTAAATTTTTATTAGGGTTTGGATATGCTGCCAGATAGACATGGAGAAGGCAGACTAAAGCCATCGGTCGTTGAAGGGTGATAAATGGTGGAACTTCCACGAACAAATGTGTGCTACGATGGCTAGTTGGCAATAGGGCAATGGCTACTCTGATGAGTGAAAAGGCTATTTGAGCAAGAGGGAATTGGTAGATGTTAATAGTTAGAGGAGGGCCGATCCACCACTCACGATAGCACTAATGAGTAGTTTGACCGAGAAAAGAGGTGAGCTCATTGAAGGAGCTATTTGGGAAGAGAAGGTAGGAGATGAGCTTAAGCAAAAAAGCTACACTATTAATCGATGGTAGTTGAGAGAGAAGCATAGTGCTGAGTTAGGCTAATCCATGATGATTGGAGCTGCCACCAGAGTTACAAAAAATAAGGGATCAACTAGAAAAAGAAAAGAGTTGATTAAGCCAACCTCTATAACCTGAAGAGTAGAACATAGTAGAGGAAGAAGAGAGGTGAAAATTCTGATCATTCTGGTGGTCAAAGAAGAATAAGGGGGAAGAAGTTAAAGTAGAGCATAGCTGATGCTTACTTTTGGCTAAGACAAGGCTCTAACCAGAGAGCCAAGGGGAAAGAGAGGAAGTTGGACCATTAGGGAAAAGATGGAGAGGAGGAATGATGGTAGAGAGTTGCCAATGTTAAGGAAGATGATGGTGAGTAGAGTAGGGGTTTAGGAAGCAGGGGCTTCATCCAGAAATTGAAGGAGAAAAAAGTTAGTGCTCAAATAAAAGGTAAGAAAAATAAAATGAGAAAAATTACACTTTGGCCCTAACAAAACTGCATCATACTCATTACAGTCCACCAAAAAAGGGAAAAATTATGCTTTGGTCATAACAAAATTTTAAAACATTCATTATGGTCCACTTGATTTAAATTGTTCTATTTATTTTTCTAATGTGTTACAAACTCTCCCTTCTAACAAAAGAATTCTTCCTTGAATTCTGAAAGATAGTTGTACATGATCAAAATGAAATATTAAACTAATTGCTGAAAATAAGGTTCCAAAGACTTAATAAGAGAAAGTTCATATTGAGAAGCTTTATGAATAAGTGGGGTATTTGTCCTCCATAATCAGCTTAGGTTCCCAAGTCATCTCATCTTTACCATGGTTTTCCCACTAGACCTTCACAAAAGGGTATTCCTTGGAGCAAAGTTTTTTTGATTTGTTAGTTAACTATGGCTACGGGGTGCTACTCATAAGTCAGATGACTATCTAACTCAACTGGATTTAGGGAAGGATGTGAGATGGATCTGGAACATACTTCTTCCGCATGGACACATGGAAAATAGGATAGATGCTCTCCAATTTTGGGTGTAGATTTAACTTATATGCCACAGTGCCTAACCTCTTCATTATAGGAAGCAGTCCTATATATCGGGGACTTAGCTTACCTTTTTTACCAAATCTCATCATTCCTTTCATACGTGATATTTTCAAAAACACCTAATCACCTACTTGGAATTCTAAGTCCCTTTTTCTCTTATTTGCATAGGACTTTGGGTAGCTCTAAGCTATTATTAACTTTTCTCTGATGATCTTAACTTTCTCATTTGTATCTTGTACCAAATCTAGGCCCAATAACATCACCTCACCTATTTCAAACAATCCAATTAGAGATCTACATTTCCTTCCATACAATGCTTTGACATGAGCCATTTGAATTATAGAGTGGTAACTGTTGTTATTGGCAAATTCAATTGGGGGCAATTATCACTCCCCACTACCCTCAAATTCTAGCACACAGGCTCAAAGCATATCTTCTAAAACTTGAATGGTTCTTTCAAACTGACCATCAGTTTAAGGGTGAAAGGTAATGATGAAGTGGAGTTGGGACCCCAAAGCCTCTTCAAAAGATCTCCAAAATCATGTAGTAAATTACGTATTCCATTAGATATAATGGACAATGGAATTCTATGTAGGGACACAATCTGATCTAGGTACAATTGGGCCTACTAGGAGACTAAATAAGTGGTTTTCATTGGAAGGAAGTGGGTGCTCTTAGTTAAACGATTGACAATTACCCACATACAATCATAGCCCTTTGAAGTCCTTGGTAGTCCAGTAAGGAAGTCCATGGTCGCTCTTTCCCACTTTCATTTAGGAATCTCCATATTCTGATGTAGTCTTGTAGGTTTCTGGTATTCAACTTTTACTTGCTGACATGTGAGACATCGGGAAAAGAAGTCTTCTATGTCATGTTTCATTCTTTCTAATCGATAACTTGTCTTTAAATCTTGATACATCTTGTTACTACAAGGGTGCATGGTATAGGAAGAATAATCAACTGCATGCATAAGTTGTTGTCACAAATTGCCAACTTTAGGCACCCATATGCATCCATGGTAAGTTAAGGCTCCTCGGTCATCCCTTGCTAGACTTGAATCTAGTTCCTTCTTCATTTTGTCAAGCAACCTACTTATATCCATATCTTGAGCCTACGTAGTCATAATTTGATCAATAACTAGAAATTGTCTGTGTATATGTGCCATGAATATCCCAAGTTCCAATATTTGCAATCGAACTCCACAGGCTTCCACCTTATGCATCTCTCGAATGATTGGCCACCTATGAACATCAATATGAGCAAGATTTCCCGTAGACTTTCTACTTAATGCATTGGCTACTACATTGGCCTTGCTTGGATGGAACAAGATAGAGCAATCATAGTCCTTTACCAATTCCATCTAGAGATATTGCCTCAGGTTTAGGTCTTTTTGGTTCAAGATAAACTTTAAATTCTTGTGATCAATGTAGATCTGACATGTTTCACCATATAGATAATGGTGCCAAATCTTTAATGCAAACACCACCATAACCATTTCGAAATTATGAGTAGGATAATTCAGTTCATGTTTCTTGAGTTGTCATGATGCATAGGTTATGTCTCTACCATGTTGCATTAAAACACACCTAAGGCCAATCCTAGAGGCATCACAATAAATGGTATAATTACCATCATTGGTAGGTAAGGCCAGTAGTGGTATCTATACAAATTTAGCAAGCTTTTGAGTTAACTTGGCCTATGGATCTAAAATTCGAGATAAGTCTTTCACAAAGTAGTGATAATACCTAGCCAAACCCAAGAAACTATGAATTTCAGTCATTAAGGTGGGTCTAGGCTAGTTTTAGACCACTTCTACCTTTTTAAGATTCACACTGATACCTTCCTTAAAAGCCACGTGTCCCAGAAAAGTTACACAAGATAGCCAGAACTCACACATTGAAAATTTGGCATACAATTGATTCTCTTTAAGAGTGTGAAAAACTATCTTGAGGTGCTACTCATAGGCCTACATATTATGAGAATACACTAAGATGTCATCAATGAACACAATTACAAATTGATCCAAGAAAGGACAAAAAATCCTGTTCATCAGGTCCATGAAAGCTGTGGGAGCATTAGTTAATTCAAAAGACATCACTAGGTATTCATAGTGACTATACCGTGTGTGTAAAGTAGTTTTTGGGATGCCCTCCTTCTGGATTTGCAATTGGTGATAGCCAAAACACAAATCAATCTTAGAAAAGTACTAAGCACCCTGGAGTTGATCAAATAGAGAAGTGATTCTTGGCAATGGATATTTATTCTTCACTATGACTTTATTCAACTACTTGTAATCAATGCATAGTTTTAAAGCCCCATCTTTCTTTTTTCCAAATAGCATAGGGGCTCCTTGTGGTGAAGTATTAGGCGAAATGAAACCCTTATCTACTAAATCTTACAATTGCACTTTTAATTCTTTCAGCTCTATTGGTGTCATTTGATAAGGTGGGATAGAAATGGGATTGGTTCTAGGAACAATATTAATATAGAATTCAACTTCACATTCTGGTGGCATTCTAGGTAATTCTTCAGGAAAGACATCTAAGAACTCTTGAACCACCAGTACATTCTCTACCTATTGTTCCACTGGCTTTGTATCCTGGACAAATGCTAGATAAGCCTTACATCCTTTTTTAATAATCGTTCTAGCACTATGATGTATAAGAACTTCTTTTTTAATAAGCCTTACATCCTTAAATCCCATTTGATAGGGACATCACCCCTATCTCCCTAGAGTAGAAGAACTTCTTTATTTGGTATATGAAAACTAACTAGTTTATTGTGATAATCAACACATGTATGATGTATTGATAGCTAGTCCATGGCCAAGAAAATATCAAAATCAACCATGTTTAGCACAATCAAATCAACTGACAAAGCAGTTCCACACACATCAATCTCACAAGAAAAAATCATACCACAAGTAGTTAATATTTGACCCAGAGGAATAGATATTAGAAGTTGTGACTCTAAAGGGAATCAGGGTGTAGCAAGTCACAATCAAGATAGGTAGAGACAAACAAGTGGGTTGCACCTAGATCAAACAATACATAAGCTAGGATAGAGTCAACTGATAAAGTACTCACAACTACGACATTAGAGGCTTGCACGTCCTACCAAGTCAAGGCATATACTCTTGCAGTAACCCCATGACCACTACCATGACCTCTACTAACAAATCCGTTACCTCCCCCTCTCCCAGTAAAATCAGATAATAGGGGTCTCATGGATGCCACAAAATGAAGCAAAACATGCCTTAATGCACTCACAGCCTTGATGCCACTAGGCAAAGCTATGGGATAAGGGCGACAATCTCTCACCATATGGCCCATCTATCCATATCTGAAATAATCTCCAATTTCTCATTAGCAAAGTCCCTAAATAAACTTTCCCATAGGTTTGACATGTCCCTGGTACCTCAAGTCAAATTGGTTTAAGATGGCTGGAACTAGATCCCCCATAAGGGAGATGGCTCTAAGCAATAGCACCTGTTAGTCTCCTACTCAGATTACCCACACTTGGATTCCATAGGGCTATTGGCACATCAAGCCTCTAAAAGGGAGGTGCACTGAAAGTTGAGGATGATGGTTTTCTAGAATCTCCACTAACACCCTTAAATCTTGATTTCTTTCTTGCACTACCTTGAGCTTCCCCTTCCTTTTTCCTTTCCATAAATCTTACTTCCAGGTCAATAGCTTGATTGTACACCTGTACATATGTGAAGCCCTCGAAGACTTGAATAACATTGAAATAATTATCATTAAGGTCATCAATCAATTTCCTAACTTTGTCTTTCTCCGTAGGGATTATATGCCTTGCAAATTGAGAAAGGTGGAGGAACTGAGTAGCATGTTTGGAAACTAATAACCCTTTTGCTTCAAATTATGAAATTCCTACAATTTGGAGTACTATTGTCCTTTTGGAAAGAATTGTTACAGGAAAGCTGTATGAAACATTTCCCATGTATTGGCTCTATCTCTTGCTAATCCACAGTTTTTCCAACTTTGATACCAATTTGTCATGGATCCATCTAGCTAGTATCCAACTAGCCTATAGCAATATCTTCTAAATATTCCAAGGCCCACCATAATCACTCCATTTAGTCTAGGAATAGAAGAGGGCCTACCAATGACCCAATGCTAGAATATCTGGGAGGCTTGAGTTTCTGAAACTCTTACAGGTAATTTTTGAAATTCATAGGGGTCAGCATTGCAAGAGGTGGAAGGGGTAGAAGCAATGAGTTTTCTGGCCTTTCTTGCCGCTGTCGCTATACTCTTTGTTAAGTCAATTCATCAACAAACTCATTTATAGCTCTCTATAAATTTATGGCCTGTGCTAGGGCATCTGAAGTGGATAGGCTAACTGAAGCTTCAGAAGTGGAAGGAGAATCTATTTCAGATTGGAAAGTTTCTAGCTGCACTTCTTCACTTGCAACCCTGCCTTGTCCCCTAGCTTTACCTCTACCTCGAGGTAGTGATGGTGAAGAAGATGGTTTGTGTGAGGCTCTCTTGGACACTTCTTTAGATCGACATCTAATATGAGCCAATGATCTAATTCTTGGTGGCATCTCCCAATTATCAAAGAAAAGGATTTGCTTAGGCAATATTCAGATACATTTACATAAGTAGGAATGAGAGATCTAGGAAATGTAGAGATTTTCAACATATTCATGGCGTGGGCATTAACATATCCTTATTCATATGTCATGTTCCCAAGCACAGTAACATGAACTCCGTATGTCTATCCCAATTTTGGCAGTTGGAGAACCCCAATCATACACCTAGACTCTAAACCATGCTCTGATACTAAGTTTCTCATGCCCCAATTCACAACACGTGACCAGCATAGAAAGTCACCTTTGGAAAACCCTTTATAAGCCTAACAATGCAATAATCTTGCTATTGACATAACCTTCTTGTGAAGCACTACCAGACAAATGTATTAGTGAAATACTTGAATTTAATTTCTACTAAAAATCAGGTAGAGTTTCCTCTCTTTTTTTTGAACCTTAGAGCACTAGGCCAATACAACAAACAAGGGCTACATGCCCTACACACAACTTATATAGCAAAATCAAGACTACAGTAGCCTAGACAACAAAATGTGTATAACCTACTAGGCAACAACTAGACAAAATATATGCACATTTCAACAATGCCAACTGCTAAAATTTGCACCATCAATATGCCTTTAAGCTCACAAGAAGTGATCTACTCAATCAAGGAGCAAATTCTAAACAGGATGGGTAAGAGTGGATAGAGGGAGTGGCCTTAGGCTCTTAAAAATAAGAAGGAAAATGAGGTGAGTTTCACAGAAACTCAGTGAGCAGATAATCCCTTAGAAAATAAAACCAAAGCTCAGTTTGCAATTTATGTTTAGAATCTAAGTAGTGAAACAAGCATTTGTAAAGATGAATTTAACAGTTTAAAGGAAACAATTAAATTAGATACTTTAATTCATTGAAAGAGTCATGTCAGTGAATACAGAAATCAACAAATCTAAAATGTGAAGTGGAGTATAACAAAATTAAAAAATATTCGTCATAATGTAAACACAAGAGATATCGTCAAGATCTTTTGAGATTTACAAATATTCAAGTATTGAAAGATTCTAGATTTTCTAAATGGATTTAGAATCCATAGGATAATTCCTAAAGGTAACCATACTTAACAGAGATCATTGTAATACACCTTATGCTCCTATCAAATATTCTCCCCTTATTCCCTCAATAAATATAATTTGAATCACAAGTGCACTTGGAACTTATCCAAGGAATTTTCAATGGATTTAGGATTTAAAAACAAGTAATCAACTGAAATGTATTATACTACCAGATATATCCAAAAATAAGAAGTAGTTCCAATTAGTTCATGAAATCAATGTTCATAAGATGGTGTCATTCATTTTATATAGAATGTAATTCAAAAATATTAGAAATCCAATATCATAATGAGATGCAATCATTGGTTCTATAAACAATAATTAATATAAAATGAATAAGTACTCCATGGTAAATCATTTTCATATATATAACATATGATTGAAAATTTTGAAACAAGCTAACATCAATATTTTGATTACTCAAAAATTGTAATGTTTTGGATAACGAAGATTATTTTGTTTTGCAAAAAAGGATTCACAAAAGAGTAGGATTATCTACTCACCTTGAGGATATTCGGATAGCTTCAAATGAAAATTTTTGAATTACAGCTTCCCCAAATTGGCTTATCAGAACCTAGTTACCAAGATCATGTAACCTTACACAACAGACTTTCTATTTCAAAGTATTATAGTTTTCTAGTGTTTAAATTTCAATTAGGACATAATCATGTAGATAAAAAAAATCCAACTTGGAAAGGAGCAATACTTATTGCCTAGTAGTCGATTAGGGTTTGAATGTGCTGCCAGATAGGCACAGAGAAGGTAGACTGAAGCCACTGGCTGTTGAAGGGTGATAAATGATTGAGCTACCACCAACGACGACATGTTACAATATCTGGCTGGCAATAGGCAGTGGCTGCTCTGGTGAGTGGAAAGGTTATCTGAGTGAAAGGGAATTGGTAGATGTCACCAACTAGAGGAGAGTCGATCCATTGCTCATGGCAACGCCAACGAGTAGATTGGCCAGAAAATGAGGCAACCTTATTGGAAGAACTATTTGGGATGAAGAGGTAAGAGATGAGCTAAAGTAGAAAGGCTATATTGTTGATTGGTGGCGGTTAAGGCAGGAGCACAGTGCTAAGCTGGGTTGATCCACATAAGCCGGAGCAAACACCGAAGTTGCAAAAAATAGGGGATTGGCCAAAAAAAGAAAAGAGTCGATCAGGCCAACCTCCACAACCTGAAGAGCATAACACAATAAAGGAAGAAAAAAGGTGAAAATGCTAGTCATTCCAGTGGCCAAAAAAAGAATGAGGGGGAAAGACCTGAAGTAGAGTTCTACTAATGCTTGCTTTTGGTAGAGAAAAAGCTCAAATCGGAGAGCTAAGGACAAAGAGAGGAAGTCAGACTAGGAAGGAAAAAATGGAGAAGAGGAACAATGGCAAAAAGTTGCCAAAGCTGAGGAAGATGACAGTGAGCAGAGTAGATGGTTTGGGTAGCAGGGGCTTCATCCAGAAAGTGAAGAAGAAAGAAGTTAGTGCCCAGACAAAACATAAGAAAATTAAAAAGGGAAAAATTATAGTTTGGCCCCAACAAAATTGCAACATACTCATTACAGTCCACCAAAAAAGGGGAAAATTATGCTTTGGCCACAATGAAAGATTTAAAACGTTCATTATGGGCCACTAGATTTTAAATTATTTTATTCATTTTTTTTATGTGTTATAGTGTAATTGTACATTAGCAATAAACCGTATATTGAGTAAGTGATTTACTTATTGGGTTTTGTTGAAACTCACTATGTATTCCATGAAACAAAATGTTTTAAGCAATAGATTTTTTCGTTGCCACAAGGACCACCTGGAACTGAGATTTATGACATAGTACTTGGAGGAATAGTTGGTAGCAAATGGTTTCATTTATACATGCATCAAGTCATCACATTTTTATATATTGCAATGTTTGCAAAAATTCGAATTGTATGAACAATTCTGATATTGAGAAATAGATTATATGGATGGGATTCTACTTAAATTTGTTAAAAAAATTTCTGTTAGTAAATTAGTACTACAAGCATTTTGGAAAAAAAAATTATTGGTGCTATCTTTAAAGTTTAACACATAAATTACATTGAGAAAGTAAGTGTAAGGCTTGTAGGTATATGTCACCAGGTGTCTACCTACATTGGTTACCTACGTCGGTTGCATTATAAACTTTGGGATGTGATAATAATATGAATATGAAAGAATTTTCTACAAGTAATTATCTTGTTATTTTCAATCAGGTAATATCTTTGCATGCCTCACTAAAATATGAATTTCATTTATAACATTGAAATAATTCATTTATAATTCAATATTCAATGAATATAACAATGTATCTGGAATTTTCTCACTAAATAAATTAAAATTCTTTTAAAATTAATACTTAAAGTCATTAAAATTCTTACACTTAATGATAATAACATAGAATTGATCATGACTGAATACCAATCCTAATAAATAAATATTAATGTATGAAAGAGATTATTCTTGACCTTTTATTAACACTACTAAAAATTTAATATTTAAACCGTTAAATCCATTTTTAAATGTCATATATGTATTTATAATGGATAACAAATCATCTCTAAATCCTTAGAAAAATGCCCCGTCTCAAAATTTTGTCTCTAACTAGAATATATTCTATATTTAATATTATCAAATAAAAACTAGTTTTTCAAATAACACAGAATATGTCCCCAAAGTGAGAGATAGACATTTTATAATTTTGTAAGGTGGTCAAACTTGTAAAATGAGAGAAGTGGGTACCCAAAGTGTTAGATAGTTTAAATCAAGACCGACAGGCCCATATCTCTCAATTCTTGTCAACGATTTTTCTAAAACTAAAATTCTAAGATTGCGGTGCTGTGCCAGTTAATGCAATTTGATGAGCCTATTGCGGTAGTGATTAGCTCAGTGTGTCATATTCAGTTATTTCTATACGCGTCAGTGCATATTATAAAAATATTAGAAAAATGGGATTTTCTTTGATTCACATTTTAAGATTTTTTTTCATTCTAAGAAACTTGCAAGTGTTATGAAAAATTTTATAAACTTTTCACAATTTTTTTAGAGTAAATTATATTTTTTTTACAAATAATTACAAATTTTTGATTTCTTTTTACAATTTTTTATACTTATTACGGTTGTAAAAACTAATATCATTTTATGAAAAATTTTGGATACACACTCCCTAATTTTACAAATCATACAAGTCTTAATTTTGACTGTGATCAAAGATTTAATATTCTAATTATAAGTAATAATGTAATTAATTAATTATGAAAATACTCCACCGTGTTTCAATTACAAGTAAGAAAAAATGCTATCATTTTTAAATTTTTATATAAAAATGACAACAATAACTAAAAAAAAAAAATAAAGAATTTACAGCTCTAAGATTCTGTGTGACGGCAAAGCTTGAAGGCACACTTTTTTTGACTTTTATGGAATGTTGGATGTATATAATTGTGAAACATTTCAATTTACACACACGTCATTGAACTCGCGAGTCATAGCAACTCAATTTGTGTTTGCTGCAACTGTTACTGCTTCTCTTTCATATGGCCACTTTTGCCATAGCAGCAGTACACCACAACATAACACAGACCAGTTTGTCATTGGATTGGCATCACTTGTGGCTCTTTCCACTAGAGTTATTGGCCTCAATCCATCTCACATGGATCTTGTCGGCACCATCTCTCCTCATCTTGGAAACCCATCCTTTCTTGCTAAGTTAGTTCTTTCCAACAGCAGCACGGTTCCCTTCCTAATGAATTGGCTCATTTGCGAAGGCTGAAACAAATTGTCCTTATATTCAACAATTTCAATGGGGAGATTCCTTCATGGTTTGTTTTGTTACCAAAACTTCAAGTCTTGAATGTTGCCTATAATAGTTTG
>JANHAO010026516.1:0-11073 GCA_026873985.1 Saraca asoca | reverse complement strand
TTAGTTATTGATCATATTCTTGGCCTTAAATCATACAAGAAGCCTTAGGATGATTGATGAACCATTTACTAGTTAAGCATATAGCCTTTGGTTTCAACCAAGTGAAAAACTCATCAAAAGCTTGATTAATTGCCTAGTTCTCCTATCCTCTTTCTATGGTGATTATTAAGCGACAATCATTTTAATATCTAAACTAAATGAAGCCACTCAATCCATATATCATAGTAAAAATAAGAGGAAGGGAGAAGAAATGACCAACCAATTGAATGCAGCAAAAAATATCAAAACCTCAATCATTAACCTTCAAGTTTCAGCCTCTTTGGACTGATTACAGAAGTTTAAGCTTCCATAGAGAGGAAGCATAAAAATTCTAGAGGAAAAATCAGAAAACTAAAGCTACTATATGTCTGCCAATACTCAACTAAGAAGCTTTTTACAAAAAGAAGTTTGCCCGAGAAAAAGAAGGAGACAGAAAAGTTGGTGTAGCAGGTTGCTGCTATCTGTCCTTTTGTGTGTTGTGTGTTTATTTACAGGCTATTTTTCTGCTCCTTCTTCTCTCTTTTGGCTCTCTTTCAGGTCTCCAACTAGTTAGTTGTGGGTTGGAACAAAGGATGCTGCAATTAGGCTCAAGCTCATATGAATTAGGGCCAAGAAAGTCCAGTTCTGCATCAGCCCAATTTATTAGCATTTTGCCCTTCATTTGTAGCCAATATTTGACACCCAGAATGACATTTTAGCTCAGGAAGTCTTCATAACATATTTAGCTTTATGTTCAGCTTCCAAATAGGCTTCATTTCACCTCATTTAGATCTTCCTAGCTCGAGATATTGCCTTCTGAATGCCTAAAGGTCAGCTGCCCGAGATAGTGTTCTGGCATAATTTTGATGTTGGATTCAACTCAAAATTTAGATAACCAAATGTATGATTCAACCTTGGAGGTCTTCATCAAATTATAGAGTAACCTCTTAGATTTCTTACAAGATAAAAATCACATCAATCGGATAAATGTATCTCAAGATATGCTCAGAATATAGAAACTGCTCAATTATGGCCTATTATGTAGAATTTGCAATATGATGCTAATTGACACAAATTCACAAATACATACTAATACAGTTAGAAACATGTCATTTTAGACCTTAAAATGCTAAGTATGAGGACAAATAAATGTGTCAAATATTGTGTTATCACAAAACTTCCATGAAGGTTTCTCCTTTTGAGCACTAGCTTCTTAAATCTTCATGTGGATCTTCAGTCTGTTCCACTTAAGCTATTTCTCGACCACTGTATTTATCTCTTTAAACTAACATTATTCGAGAAGCTTTGATGAATAACACCCTTAACCTGACATAGTTTTCAAAATTGTCATCAGTCTGTTGCTCCTCAACTCCACCTTAGACTTTCTCTTGGCTTTATCTCCTTGAACTTGTACTATTTCACATTTGCTTCCCCTACAATCTTTAAGTAGCTGTCTCCATAACTTTAGTGTCTTAGGTTTTGCTGCCTCCATAAACTTTGTGTTCCACCTCTGTAGACTCTATTTCATTGTCTCGACACAAACTCACGTGTTATTGTCTCCTAAACTCTTCCAACTTTGTCACCTCTGCAACTTCACATGTTCCACTACCTCTGTACCATTTGGGTCATTACTTCTATAACTCGTGTTTGTTTCACCACCTCTTCAACTTGCATGCACATTGTCTCTACACAGCTCTCGATTTAACTCACTACCTCTATAGCTTGTGCGCTACCTCTATAACTTGTGCGCTTGCTTGGTATTTTAGACTTTTATTGATAGAGATGTCCTACATCTAATGTCCCATTCCACTAATGTGAAACATAAGACTAATCCCTTAATTCTAAGGTTGTTTGTGTTAAGTTCGATCAATCTACTATACTTTCACTATGTAACTTTCACACTCGATCGGATCCTCTTGACCCTCTCTGAATTGACACACATGTGGTACCTTGACCATTACAATCTTTTTTCAGAGTTAATACTATTTAGCATTTTGGCCTTCACTACCACTCTTAAGTTTGTACGCTCAAGTGCTATTTCTTCAAAGTTGATACTGGCTTATCTTCCATGACCTTTACAGCCACTCACTGGTATCATTGCTCTCATAGCAATTTCTTTAATGATTAGTGCCCCTCTTTTGCAAAATTCTTAGGCAACATCCTTTTAATCAATCCTTCTTCGAATGTATTCTCTTAATGACTCCCCTACATCAATAGCTCTGATGGGGGTTGGCATCGAGCATCCTCCACTCTAGTTCAAGTTTCATTTTGCCTATGCATGAGAAATAGTGAATCTTATAGTTATTGTCACAAAGCTTGTCTTATAACTATATAGTGCTAATCCACTACATCTCAAGGTTATTGTTGCTATTCTACTATATGACTATGTAGCTCTAGCTTACTAGGTGAGTATCATTGCCGCTTATCATGTGACTATGATGTGTTAGATCTTCTAGCATCTTATCTCGAATCTTATGGATAAGCACTATAGCTCGCTCCTTACATTCACACGATAGTGCATAATAGATCCCTCATGGATCATCTCTATCCCCTCCA
Organism: Saraca asoca; assembly: GCA_026873985.1. Taxonomy (NCBI): domain Eukaryota; kingdom Viridiplantae; phylum Streptophyta; class Magnoliopsida; order Fabales; family Fabaceae; genus Saraca; species Saraca asoca. The sequence continues at coordinate 8,499 of JANHAO010026516.1, read as the reverse complement.
CGTTTACTCCTCTAAGTAAAATTCATTCCATCTGACATCATTTTGGATTCCTCGAGTCAGATTTAGCTAATTAACACATGACAAGAAATATGTCATCTTGCAAGATGTGTCAACTATTTGTTGTGGCCATACTTTCTAGTATAACCATGGCTTTGTCGATAACTTAAAGATCTCTCAGGGATGTGGTCAAGCTTTCTTCACAAGACCAGCACTTCTCCTGGGGTTTCCTCCTGCTAGATAAGCCGGCAATTCATGCACTTTTTTGAGTGATTTTGCATTCCTTCGAATGCTTACTATAAATGAGCACATAATTAATGTCCTGTGTTATAAAGCAAGTCTACCAACTTTTGCACATGCTTACATTTGATGCATCATTAACATTCCCTTGACTACAATATCTCCTATATTAGCCTTCGATTTGTTCCAACCTCTTACATTCCTCTTGGTCAAGTCCTTAGCATCATTTCTTTGCTATTTCGACAAGTGCTCACTTCACTCATTGGCTCTGTATGCTTTTGACAAGCCAAATTTAACTTAATCATGGCCCACTAGATCTACTCTCTCTAGCACAACTAAGCTCTGATACCTAACTCTCATGAGCCAGTAGCTTTCTAGTCAAAATTATGTAGCGCATATCTCCAACTCCTAGCTAACATGTCAGGCTTCCAATAAATTTGAGACATACTTGGATAGATAAAGGAGCATTAATGATTTTTTTGCCCATATAACCAAAGCCCATGTACAATATATCCACAAGCAAACATGAGAATGTAGTTGAAGCATTTACGCATATTGAGTCTCAAAAATATATCACACAAGAAGCTTCTAGTGTACATCGAGAATAAACTTTTTTTAATAATAAGGAGAGGGACAACTATATTTTATTAATATATATCTCATTATATAGTTTTAAGTGTGAAGAGAGAGTATATCTAAGCTCCACACTCTGATCTCTAGCACATGCGATGGAACCCACCTGAGTCACCTGACGCCCCTCCCTTAAAGAGCATTCTAAGCCAAAGTCTAAATAGCAAGAATAAATATAGTTTTTCTAAGTTGACATAAGGCCTTTTCTTCTAGTTTAAAAGGATTTTAATGCGCCATCTCATATGGACGAAAGATGAAAATGTAATGATCGTAATCATATACTTTTCTACTCGTATCGGACAAATGATTAATGCTAAAAGACTTAAATACTCCAAAACGGGAAAAATTCAAAAAAAAATCCATATGTACCATTGCTCCCAAATTTATGCCACAAGACATCCTCTTCATGCTTTATTTAATGCCAAGTTTTATCCAAAATCAAGTATGTTTGACTCTCAAATTGGTTCACAAGGCTGACTTATGACATTCTCCTCTATTTCAAATGTCAATGTCCTTATTGACGCCTCAATGTAACAGAGCTTCTATGAAGATTTTTCCTTTTAAGCACTAGTTTCTTGAATTTTCATGTGGACCTTTAGCCTATTCCACTCGAACTACTTCTTAACCGCCCTACTTGTCTCTTTGAACTGACACAATTCAAGAGGGTTTGATGAATGACACCCTCAACTTAACATTTCTTTTAGGATCATCACCAGTCTATTGCTCCTTAGCTCCTCCCTAAAATTTTTCTTGGCTTTATATCCTTGAAGTTGCACCATTGCACAGTTGCTTCCCTTACAATCTTTAAATGGTTGTCTCCACAACTTTAGTATCTTAAGTTTTACTACCTTCATAGGCTTTGTGTTCTATCTCTATAGACTCTACTTTGTTGTCTTGACACAAACTCATGTGGCACTATCTCTATAACTCTCCCAGCTCTATCACCTCTACAACTTCAACTGTTCTACTACTCTACAACATTCGAGTTATTACCTCTATAACTTATGCTTGCCTCAGTATCCCTGTAGCTTGCATGCACATTATCCTTACATAGCTCTCAATTTGACTAACTACTTTTATAGCTTAAGTGTGTGCTACCTTCATAGCTTGTGTGCTTGCTTGGTATTTTGGACGTCTACTAACAGATATGTCCCACATTTAATATCTCATTCCATTGATGTGAGACACAAGACTAATCCTTTGGTTCCAACATTGCTTGCATTATGTTCGATTAATCTACTATATTCTCACTACGCAACTTTCACACTAGGTTAGATCTTCTTGACCCTCTTTAAATTGACACCTACGTGGTGTCTCTATCATCATTGTCTTTTTCAAAGTTGATGCTTTTTAACATTTTGACCCTTACAACCCCTCCTAGGTTTATACGCTCTAGTGCTATCTTTTTGAAGTTAATACTGGCTCGTCTTTCACCACCTTCATAGCCATTTGTTAGTATCACTGCCCTTATTGCAACTTCTTCAATGATTAATGCTCTCTCTTAGCATTTCTTGAGTGACATCCCTCTAATAACTCATTCTTTGAGTGCATCCTCTTAATAGCTCCCCCACATCAACAGTTCTGAGGGTTAGGCATCGAGCATCCTTCACTTTAGCTCAAGTTTCACTTTCCCTATACATGAGCAATAGTGAATCTCATAGTCATCGCTACAAAGCTTGTCTTGTGACTATGTAATGCTTATTCATTATGCCTCAAGGTCATTGTCGCTACTTCATTAAGTGACTATGTAGCTCTAGCTTATTATATAGGTATCATTACCACTTGTCATGTGACTATGATGCGCTAGTTCCTTTGCTATCTCATCTTGAATTTTGTGGATAAGTCATGCAACTCGATCTTTACATCTACATGATAGTGCACAATAAATCCCTCTTGGATCATTTCTATCCCCTCTGGGTTTGCTCCTTTAAGTAAAATTCATGTCCTCTGACATAATTTTGGACTCATCAATTAAGATTTGTTTACTCAACATATCATAAGAAATGTGTCATCCTGCAGGATATGTTAATTGTCTATTGTGGTCACACTTTCTAGCATGACTATGGCTTCGTTGATAGCTCATAGGTCCCTCATAGATGTGGTTAAGCTTTCTTTGCAAAATCATGGCTTTTCCTAGTGTTTCCTCTTACTAGAGAAACAGTCAATTCACTCACTCTTTCAAGTGGTTCTACATTTCCTCGAATACTTATTATGAATAAGCATATAATTAATGTCCTGGGCTGTACAACAAGTCCACCAACTTTTGCATATGCTTACACTTGATGCACCATTAACGTTCCTTCAGATGCAATATCTCACACACTAGCCTTCATTTTTCTCCAACTTCTTACACTCTTCTTGGTCAAGTCCTTAACAGCATCTTTTCTCTATTTCAACAAGTGTTTGCTTCTCTATATGCTTTTGAAAAATCGAATCTACCCTAACCATGGCCCACCTAATCTACTCTCTCTAGCACAATTGAGCTCTGATACCTAACTATCACGGGCCGGTATCTCTTTTGCCAACATCGTGTGATGCATATCTCCAACTCTTAGCCAATATATCAATCTTTCAATAAATTTGAGTCACACTTGGATAGATAAACAGGGCATTGAGGATTTCATCACCCATATAACCACAATCCTGTGCACAACATGCTTGCTACAAAACATGAGAATGTAGTTAAAGCATTCATGCTTTCCAAGTCTCAAAGAATATACTACACAAGAAGTCTCTAATGTATATCAACAATAATTTTTTAAAAAAATAAATAAAAAGAGGGACAGATCTATTTTATTAATATATGCATCATTATATAATTTTGAATATGTAAGAAGATTATATCTAAGCTCCACACTCTAATCCCTAGCCTATGTCACAGTACCCACTTAGATCACCAAACACGTCCTTTAAAGAACATTTTAAGCAAAAGCCATTTAATAGTAAATACACTTTTTCTGAGTTGACATAAAGACTTTTCTTCTAATTCAAAAGGGTTTTAATGCATTATCTTATATGAATATGAAGATAAAAATGCAATGATTGCAACCATATATTTTTCTACTCATATTAGACAAACGATCAATGCTAAAAAAATATAAATACCCTCAAAACAAGAAAAGTTTAAAAAAATAATCCTCAAGTGCATTTGCTCTCAAATTCGCACCACAAAATCTCCTCTTCATGCTTAATTTTTATGTTAAGTTTCATTTAAAATCAAGTATGTTTGCCTATCGAACTGGTTCACAAGGCTAACTTATAACATTGGTTAAGGAACCTTTGATGGAGGCAACTGCTCAAGTCCATATAAGCTTAGTGGCCATAAAGATTATTGGATTGTGAAAAATTCTTGCGGACATAACTCAAAAGAATATTGGTTCAGTGTTTGGGGTTTGTGCTATTAATTATTTGGCTTCTTACCCAATCAAAGGAAACCCAACGACCTTACCAAGCTGTTTGATAAACAGTTTTTTGATAAACTTTTAGCTAATTTGAGGGAATTTTAACTATTTAACTAAGCCAATTAGTTATTTTAGCCCCTCAAAAAGTTAATTTTAAAAAGCTAAGGAATCTATTTTTTTTAATTAACTGTTTGATATTTAAAATGTAAAAAGACATCATTATCCCTGATCAATTCAATTTTTGATACATTTGCCCTTGATATATAGAAGAATTCTTATAAAAAAATATACATGAAATATCTTTTACAATAAATCATTTCTTAATTGATTCATATGTATTAAATATATTATATGATCCTTCCTTTCTTTTCTTTCACCGTCAACTTTTAAGAATTAATAACATGAATAATAATAATAACTTAATTTTATCTAAATTATCTATTTATTAATAATAAATTATAACTTTTTCCAAAAATAAAATTTAATAAATAATATATTATAATTATTTACTTCTCAAAAAATCTATTAAATATAATAAATTATAATTATTTATTTTTCAAAAAATTTAATAAATAATAAATTATAATTATTTATTTCTTAAAAAATTAATAAATAATAATCTACAGTGATTTGTGCTAAGAAAAAATAATAAATAATATTTTAAAATAAAAAATATTATCAAAATAAAAAATACTCAAATAAATTATAATATATATATATCCTTATATATCATTTTATGCATAATAACTAATAATAAATAATTAATTTTATCAAATATTTTTATACAAATAATTAATGTTATTATTTGATCAGATTAATTAATTGACAATCGCATACTTCTTTGGCCATGGAAGCTGAACAAATCATACGTCACTCATCTGTCCGAAGAAATTCCTGTATCTATATTTCTGCGTTTGACATGTGAGCCTTCCGCAGTATATCGATGTCGTATGCATAAATAAAAAGGTGAAATGAGTGAATTCCATGGTATGTATGTATCAGTTATACCATTGCTGTTGCAGTTGTACTTCAACAACTGTCGTTGAGCTTTAAAAATGTTGTCTTGTCTTCATTTTGCGCTTCTCGTTTTTTCACAAGGGCACTGTCACTTCTGAGTACACCAATCAAGACAAAACATGTGGCAAGCTAAATCGTTCATCATCGATGCCATGGACCCCAAAGTCCTTAAGAAGAGCACACAATGATTTCCACTGCTTATGATAATAAGAAAAATTCTCATATATATTTATATATATGTAATTTAATAAGTTTGCAATGGAAATTTAAAATGCCATTGCAATCAATTTTTTATTTTTTGTTTTGATTACGTTGCAAAATACTATAAACTGAAATAAAAGTCACTGTACGGGCGGTTATCATAGTTCAACAATTTACAAGAGTCACTTGTTTTTGGTAATTTTTACTATGGATTGCAGGGGTCGACTTGCATCGTATTTTGGGGATGGTAGCCAGTATCCATTCTTCTATACCCACACGTTATATAATTGGTCCTTCTTAACTTGTCATATTCCAATAAAGAAAAGGCAATGAATTAGTGCTCAAATACGATTACAACATCGTCGAGAGCAAATTATTACATTAGTTGAAGTTGTCTACACGTTCAAAGGTGATTCCAGCAGCCAAAATTTGATGAAAACTATACCAAAGCTTAGCAGGAATAAAGATTCCACGGCTTTCCTTTTTCCAGACTTTGAACGCCCTGAGATTTCATAAACTGAGTTAATGCATACCAAATTGCAAGCTCTTTAATCTCTTCCTACAAAGCATGAACCTTCAGAATAGATTAAGAGGACATAAAAGGGGCATATATCCCAAATTAGCCAACAGCTCAAATTTTGTACTACTGGAATCCAAACAGTACCCTCAGCTATTAAAGTTGAATCTGCATCAACGCTAAACTCAAGTTGACATTTTCCATAATTCATGGCATGCTTAAAAGCTCACAACTCCTTTGGCCACCTTAACAATAGACTCATCTCGGATGTACAAAGAGTAACTCTAACTATACACACTGATTTATAATGCAGCATAGGAGTACGAATTCAACTACAATATTACAAACTTCATGGACCAGTAACACAATTGCCCCATCTCTCTCTCTCTCTCTCTCTCTCAATATATATATATATATATATATATATATATACGAAGCATATCAAGTGAGAGCACTGCTCTTATATCAGAATGAGAAGAGTAAATCATGAGTATCAATCTTATATTGATGGCCAGTATTAAAACATAAATGATCATATGACCTTCAATTATGTTTTAATTTTAGCCATTAATGCAATATCTAATAGTTACAATTCACTTCTCTTACTCTAATATAGAACAGTACTTTCACTTGATACACCCCCTTTAATAATAATAATTTTCGCAAGGGTGCCACTGCCAGGTGATAAAAGATGTACAATTCCTAGAAATGAAAATGGAAGCAGAAACAGGAAACCATCAAAGTAGGGAGCCATAAAAAATAAAAGAAGCTCTCTCTGATCATGTGCACACCTACACTGCACGAAATGGACTCTTCAGTGACACAAATGTATATCTACCGGATCTAAGCATTTGTTTATAAAGAACATCTAAATAATTATGCTTAACCCTCTCAATCTGAGCTGTGGCTTATTACGGTCATCAACATTTTCCACATTCGAAGCATCCTCAACCTATACCAACAATACAAATTCAGCAGTAAATGGCATAGCAAATCTACCTCCTGAACATCAAAACATCACAATTCATGCAGATAAAGATTTGACACCATTGTGATGCCCATAAGCATATCCAAGCAACTTAGCTTGGGTGAAACTCTGACCAATTCCATGCATATTTTGGATTTCTCTATTTTATGACAATTAAGAGTAAGCATTTTTGCTTTGTTGATCATTAGAAATCTTATGTTCCCTCCTTACTATCCATAACACTAAGCAGGAATTATGTATATAGGCACATAGCATCCCACTATATCTTTGCTTTAATAGAGCGTATTTTTTCCGAGCAAGTGTGCAGGACACTTTTTGCACTTTCAAATTATGTCCTCACAGTCATAATGTCCTCCTCTGATCCCTTGAAATGACAAAAAAAGAAGGGGGGGGGGGGGGGGGGATGCAGTCCAGTTATCATGTGGCTTAACAAGAACAAGTTAGTCCCATTTGATGTGTTACTAATGGAAAAAGAAGTAGGAGTTCCATTAAGGTTCTCATCTCTTTCGTTGCAAGTATCTTAATAATGTGTGTAGCACATTCCATCCACAATGGTAAATTATAGAGATTTAAGATCTTAGCTACAACATAATCTTAACAAACCTTGGCATGCAAGGTCTATAACTACTATAAGAACTTTATTTTCAATCAGAAGGTCCTAGTTTTGTGAAAAGTAAGGGTGAAATCAAACAAAGTTGAGCCATATGAGAAACCCTAGTGAAAGTTCTAGGATAAGGTTGCAGCAGACAATCTGTTGGTCACTACAAGGGTTCAAAACTGATGTTGATGGTTTTGCGGTTGGCTGCCCAGGAGCTTTGGTGGCAGGAAGCCTGATTAGAGATCTTGATGGGTATTGGTTCATTATTAGGCTGAGCTCGAGGTGCTAACAGAAGGTTTATCTCTTGTTAGAAGAGTGGGGCTCCACAAAGTGTGGGTTGATTGAATGCTGTGAATCAGATCTTGGATTGCGATAAAAACTCAGCAATCCTTTGAATGTTTTGATTTCTAAATGCAGGCAGCTGATGAGTTTGTTTGCAGATACAACGATTCCCAACATATGGAAAGAAAGAGGCAAATCAACCATCAAAGCATCTATGATCTATCTAGCCAAAGTAGCAGCTCAGAGCCTTGACTTTCAGAAACTTGGAGACTTTGAAGGAGGGGAAGGTCATTTGGGCCTGGTTATTCTAGACGCTCTTTTACCAGCTATGACTAGTAAGTTGTACTTTTTTTGTGGACAACAACAAATATATTAGAAGGAAGAGGAATACATGACTAGAGGATAAGAAATCGTCAGAGAAAAGAGGCCAAAAGGCTACAAACTAACAGGTTGCTTTTTCATGCTATGGCAACATGTTATCGCAGTAAGCTGTAACTCTGTTTCTGCTTCTTAGCTTGTTGTTTTTGTTAGCAAAGACATCCAAGCTCAAATTTGGTTTAATTTATAGATGAGCTGAAAATGTAGGCTGAAAATTAGTTTGAGAAAAAGCACTAGTCCAGGGCATATA
>JANHAO010026515.1:0-11076 GCA_026873985.1 Saraca asoca | reverse complement strand
AATATAGAAACTGCTCAATTATGGCCTATTATGCAGAATTTGCAATATGATGCTAATTGACACAAATTCACAAATACACACTAACATCGCTGGAAACATGTCATTTTAGACCTTAAAATGCTAAGTATGAGGACAAATAAATGTGTCAATTATTGTGTTATTAGCTACCTTATTAGGACTATTTAAATTGACTAACTTACACTACACAAATTTTAAACTACTAAAAAATAAAATCTTTATACATTCAACATCACATATTTCATAACAACAAAGGAAGTTCTGCAATACAACATAATGCAAAGTTAAGATGATGTGGGTAGAAACTTGTACAAAAAGTTCTAGTCTGTCTAGAAGAATCAGAATCTTAATTTGAACTAAACATACAACCAGATTGCAGATGTCAAAAAAAAATTTTGAACACAAGTCAATTTCATTCCAATCATAGATTTCAAACATTGTGTCATATGGCCCCAATACTCTTACTTTCTAGCATTGGCAAAATAAGTTGAAAGATCCACATGCGAGTCTTCATATAGAAATATAACACCAATTTTTTGGCAAACTTCCTTTAAATATGTAAACTACATATTTTTTCAGGAAGAACTGAGTAAAAATGTCTAGTTATGGCAAGTTTTTGAACATATATGAAGAAAAATATAGATTTATCTGGTTATGGTTATGAAGAACTGAGTAAAAATGTCTATTTTCAAAAACATTTGTGATGCTGGTGTTTTTGGGCTTTCAGAGTGCTGTTATAATATGCCTCTTTAGCATAAACTACAATAGGGAAGCAACTTCCTTTTTCTTTGGTGCCCAGCTACCTCATGGTCATTCCTATTTGAAAACATAAATTAGACTAGAGTCATGTCTTCTGGTGATATCAGTTCATACCAATCAATAGGAAGTAGGAGGTTGGTAATATGATCCATATGTTTTCTAGTTCAGGGACCCTGAAAAGCCACTTTGGCTTTTCTTTTCCTTGGAGACACAAATTTTACACAAGCACTTCTTCATGGTTCTTTTGTCTCCCTGTGGTAATTCGCTAAGAGTTGGCATGTACCTTTACTTATGCTTATCTCAAAGCAAAAGCAAAAGAAAATGCTCAAAAGAATTGAACAAAACAAAAGTTATAGATTAGGTTTCTTATACATTGAGAATCATATAAAAATTCTATTTGAAGGATGATTTTCATCCTGTATTGGACTAAATAGCAAGTCTAACTTGGATTCATGTAGAGTATGTTTTTTAAGAATTTTTTGTCACAATCTATCGCTTTCTTTGTGTAGTGAGTGGAAGTGCCTTCTAAGTCAAAAGTATGCTATTGAACATGGGTTACCAATTCTGAAAAATGTTTTATTACCAAAGACAAAGGGCTTATGAACCTACATGCAAGAATTAAGAGGCTTTTTAAGTTCTTAATTATATTACTTTATATCTGTTGGTCTCATTATAGAATCATCGATTACTGTGGATATATTGTGCTTTTGTATAGGTGTCTTAGTTTACAGCAATGATGGCAAACTAATAAATATTTCATGTTGTAAGTCAAGGTTCCATTCAAGGTTCAAACATAATAAACTACAAGTTTCCAAGGATATCTCAGTTTCTTATGTCACTAATTTTCCTGTATTCATCTATGATGGTATAAAAGTTTGTAAACTTAGGTTAAGAGTGCACGAATACATATCAAAGAGCTTGGGCCTAAAAAAAGACTACATAAAGAATGTATTAGGTCAACAAGGGCAGCATATGGCTATAAACTATGATTTTGGATATGACACTCTTGGTGACTTAAAAGGGTAAAAAACAGTTCAGTTCTTTGTTATGTCCTTTCCTTAGATGCATGAGTTCAGTTCTTACTGTATAAGAAAACTTATCTAGTTGTTTTTTTTCTGTTATGTTTATCTCTTGGATAATACTACATTGCTTGTGAATATATTTTGGCTTATGCTAATATATTCCTTAATTTGTGTATTTGTCTTTTTGTTTTGTCAATCCAGTCAACTATGGACTATTAGGGCACTCAATGCTCTGAGGGTTAAAATTCATGGCGCTTCAATGACACTTGGTGCAAAAGTATATCAAGGAAACCTGGTTTCTCCAGATGTTGGCAAGAAAAAGATGGTAGGAAGTAAGATATTGATGAGAAGATGAAAAGGAAGAGAAAAAATGGGTAAGATATGACTTGGTATACCACCATTTACTTAGTTTAGTTGTCTTAGTATTTTTTGGATGGCCTTAGTTATAGATATGGATTGAGTTTGAGAGAGATAAGCAACGTGTCCAACCAGTTTTATTTTCCATATGTAGGTTCTATGTTGTTAACTATGATAATGCACATGCTTTGAAGTTATTTACTAATCTTAACTTACTAATTTTGATTATCAAGGATGTTTTTCTCTCCACAGGGTTTAAGTTGAAATTGTAATTCAGATGAAAGAAAAAAGGTTAGTGTGAATCAATTAATATGCTTAGGTTATTTGTTCACTTACGTATTGTTATAGCTTATGTAATACTACTTCACCCACCAATTATGGAGTGGATTAAGATGAAGATAGTTTTTTTTTAATATCACACTATTGGATATGGCTTTAGTTTTACCTTGGCTTGTTGAATATTATCGGTCATATAAAATTGTGGGCATAACAACATTGTTGGGCGATTTCTAATGCCAATTTACATACTTTACCTTAGCGTTGACAAAAGAGGGATTTTGGGATAATTTTCAGGAGTTTCAAGGTACATGTTTTGGTTTACAGAAGTCTCAATGAGATTTTTTGCTATGATAAACTTGCCAGATTAAGTTAAAGTTTCTTTTGTATGATATTGTTGACATTGGAATTTGGTTCACATGAAGAGTCCCAAACTCCAGCTAACGAGGATGAATTCTTGGACCCAAGACTATCTGAAGTGCAAGGAATTAAAGGGAGAGGAAGAAGGACCGAACTGGAGAGGGTGAAGCAGTATTTTAATGTGGTTTGGCTAAATCTGGGCAGTATCAGACCCTACGTCGATGGTGGAGCTTTTATTAATATAAGAAAGGAGATTTTTACAGAGCTTTTGCTTACAAGTTTTCTGGCCTCTCCCCCTCTTTTAACAATGCATTCCTATTTATAAATGAAGGAAGAGTTACATATAATAATTACAAGCTACAATTGTGTTACATCAAGAAATAAATGTGAAAGACAATAAAAACTCCTGCAATCCAACTGTTACGGGCTTCTTTCTGTGGGGTAGGCCCCTCTTATCGACTGTAGACTGGCATATGTGTGTTTATGGCTTGATCCTGCTTTGTTTAGGTGAGATGTTTGTCCTCCCGAGTTGGGTTAGTGTAGCGAGCTCGAGCAGGATGGCTAGCTACTTAGCAAGCCGATCACACAATGACCTCGTTGCATCACCTTAGCGATGAGTACGGTGGTTCTCGTTGGGCATTTCTTCAGCGAGCTATGTAACTTAGCTTCTGATGGGTTTGTGCTTGGTTCATTCTTCAAAGCCGATTTTTACTTATAACATAAGCCCTCCCAACTCTTGATTCGCTTTACGAACCAAGAGTTGTAGTTTTTTTTAGGCTTCATTTGTAGTCAACATCCTTTGCCTTCCTGATTTGTCACTTCAGCTTTCTTTTCTATCTTTTCATTTTGCTTTAGGCCATGTTTTCTCCTGTTCACAATTTTTGGTCGTTGGCATGGCATCACCGTTTGCTTTGGGTCGTCAAATTAAGGTTACCCAGATGTCTTCTAGATTTTTCGATGGACTGAGCTAGTCTTTTTATACCCTGAGGCTTTTTTCTCTTTCCTCGGAGAAGTTTAATGGAGGAGTCTATTGAGCCCCCTGCATTTTTGGTATCTTGGCTTCCAATGAAGCTTGTTGAGACATGGATGGCCTGTTGTAGAGTGTTTGGAGGCATGGATAGCCTGTTGCATGTGGCTTCATTGCAGGATCCGTCTTGTGGGCTCTTGGGGAGTCTTGTGTGGATCTTGGATTATCTTGCCTGACTCCTTCCATAGAATCCAACATCACTGGCTAGGCTCTCAGTGCCTTTTTGAATTACACTAGCTCTGGTCCAAGAGGAACCGCTAGCTGGGGATTGAAAGACTACATGAGTGGAGTTACTGGTCTTCTTGCTAGTGGGAGTTTGTCTCCTGGTGGCTAGCTCTTCACTTTCTTTCCGAAATGGTAATATTAGGCTTTCAGGCTTTTGCCTCTATTTCTGTATTTCTTCTTTTTCAGATGTAATCTTACCTTGTTAAGGCTTTTTAGTGTATGAGCTCTTCTGTGTAGCTTCTGAAAGTTGTATTGGATGCTTCGTGCATCGCTTGTTTGTACATGTATGATGATCAATGAAATATTTTCTGACCAATTGGCCATGTCTTTGACTTTCTGCTATTCTTTATTGTCTGACCTCTGGCTCATGATGAGCAGTGGTCAGGTTACGCCTAATGAGAGTTTGTGTGTGAGCTGTGACTTAGTGTTCGCATGTTAGCTATGGGTATCTAGTTGCATGAGAGTTGCAACAAGTTAATTTTAGTGTTCTATTGCAATTACGTGCTGGTCGCCTCATTATTTGGCTCGAGTGTAGAGGTAGGCTCTTAGGTCATCTCACCCTCGAATATAAGGCAGGCTTTGAGGCCGTCTCACCCTCAGGTTCAATTTTACTATAATGAGATGATAGCTCATTGCTATATGAGGTCACACATCCATACCACAGCAAGCTCATTGCTCAGTCTTGCAACAATCTCGTTGCTTAGTGAGGTAACAATCTTATTGCTCAGTGAGGTAGAAATCTCGTTACTTAGTCTTGTAGCAATCTCATTGGTCAGCGAGGCAACAATCTTGTTGCTTAGTGGTCAAGGAATTTGCATTCTTGGTCCCAGCTTATGGGATATGTTCTATTTTGGATGTATCGACAGGGTAAGCCTCGTGCCATCTCACCCCCGAATGTATCCTTGTAATGGCAGAGTGAAAACTCATTGTCTGAGTAGCGCTTTTCAGCTAGTCGGCTATAAATTACATTGATTCAGCATTAAGCGATTCGTATAACTTCGAGATTGTCATTGATCTTAAGAAAATGTTACAGGATTATAATATGGTCATGATGGAGGGTTCTGGCTCTTGATCAATGATCTACTGGGCCTATTGAGCTCGCTACTCTGACAGTCTCGTCACATAATCCTGTAATTGATCTCTTCTGATGAAGTCTTCTATGGCATCTTTTAGTGCCTAACATCCTGAGATGGTGTGTCTGACCTCGTTATGATAAGCACAGAATCTGCTTGGATCTCTAGACTTGGTGGATGCCCTCATTGGTCTGGGCCTCCCAAAGTCTTCATTGTGCCTTTCCGCGGTAAAAATTTTATCCTATGTGTCTGATAGGATGCTGTAGCTTTCAAAGTAACCTCCAAGTCACTGGGGCTTTGCCTTATTTGTGAGCTGAGGAGTGGGGTCATGACTACAACTCTCATCATTCCTCATTTTACTTGCAGTGGAACCACTGGTGTCCACTTTTTGCTTGGATTCCTCTGTTCTGAAGGTTTCTTCCCATCTTATTTGTTTGGCAGCTCGCTCATAAAATTCAGTGAGGTCTCGAGCTGGGGACTTATAAAGGCTTTTGTATAGCTTTTTGTCTTTGCGGAGTCCCGCTAAAATTGCCATCAAGATACTTTCCTCCGAAGGGTTTTCCATAGAGTTGACTTCGTGCCTGAATCTGGCTGTATAGTTCTTCAATGATTCATTCTTACACTGAAAGATCATTGCGAGATGGCAAGGAGGTGTGAGTTGCCTTTTCAGTGCCTAGTATTGGTCAACGAATCTCTTTTGGCATTCTTCCTAGCTGCTGATGCTACGAGCTGGGAGGTTTCTGAACCATGCCCTGAGATATTCCTCTTAATTTGGCTGGAAAGACACGACATTTCACCAAGGGGTCAGCAGTTTGAAGATCCATTTAGATATTGAACACATCCAAGTGGTCGCTCGGGTCACTATCCCATCATATAATGGGATCACAGGCACTTTAAGCTTCTGTGGAAGAGATTGCATTTTGATCTCCACAAAAACTGGTGAGCTTTTCTCATTGCGAGGTCGATTACTTTGAGGCCGTGGGCATTCTTCTAGCCTTTTAAGCCTTTAGAAGACTTCCTCCATTATCCAGTCCCGTATTTCAGGCTGAGGGGTGGAACTTTCTGCTTGTTGCAAGCCCCCCAATTTTAACTATCACGATTTTCGTGGGTTTCCTTTTGAGCTTCTCTACGGAGCTGCTCGAGTTGTTCCATAACTTCCTCTTCTCTTTACACACTTTGGGCTTGTGCCTATGCTAATGCTTTAACATTTTTAACCACTCCTCTTACTATATTTTCAAGTGCTAGTTGGGGCTGGCTAGGCATTTACGCCTCTTCAGTTCCAAGGACAGCAGTAGAATGTTGGTGAGCCCCCACAATGGGAGCGTCCACTGGTTGAAAGGTTGGAGCGATTGAACTTTGAGTAGTTCTTCCTCTCACTATCATTGAGATACAATGAACACTTTAGGGAGCAGATGGGTCCCCATAGATGGCAAAAAAATGTTGACGTTGAAATTTAGTTCAAGCGGAGACTCCTAAACTCCAGCCAACAGGGATGGATTCTTAGACCCAAGACTGTCTTTCGAAGTGCAAGGAATTGAAGGGAGAGGAAGAAAGACCGAATTGGAGAGGGTGAAGCAGTATTTTAACGTCGTTTGGCTAAATCCGGGTGGTACCGGACCCTACATCCACGACAGAGCTTTTATTAATATAAGAAATGAGATTTTTACAAAGGTTTTGCTTACAAGTTTTTCAGCCTCTCCCCCTCTTCTAACAATGCATTCTTATTTATAGAGGAAGGAAGAGTTACATATAATAATTACAAGCTATAATTGTGTTACATCAAGAAATAATTGTGAAAGACAATAAAAACTCCTGCAATTCGGCTATTGCAAGCTCCTTTCTGTGAGATGGGCCCCTCTTGTTGGCTATGACTGGCATATGTGTGTTTATGGCTTGATCCCGCTTTGTTTAAGCGAGATGTCTGTCCTTTCAAGCTGGGTTTCTTCGCTCGAGGTCACTGTCACAGTTCGTTTAGCAAGCTCAGTACTGTCTCTGTAGTGTAGCGAGCTCGAGTAAGATGGCTAGCTGCTTGGTGAGCCGATAACACAATGACCTCGTTGGGTCGCCTTTTTAGCGATGAGTGAGGTGGTTCTCGCAGGGCATTTTTTTAGCGAGCTATGTAACTTAGCTTCTGATGGGTTCGTGCTTGGCTCATTCTTCAAAGCCAATTTTTACCTATAATAGCTATCAAAAACAAAAGCTACCAGCATTAGACCTTATGTAGTATGCTTTTTTTTTTGTAGGCAAAGAATCTATGAAGTTGTATATATGACAAACAACACATAGACAACATAGCAGAAGCAGGAGTTGTATAATGGGATTTCAACTATAAATGAAAGAGCAAGTACAACCTCTCATAATCTAATTAAAGCACTATACTGCATATAGACCATAACTAATTAAGCCAAGTCACACTGCCAAATCAAGATATAGAAACCACACACTAAAACGGAAATTAAAGCCAAAATTAACAACATAAAGGAAAAAAACTTGAACAAAAGCTATAAACATTCACCTAGTTAAAGAGAGAGAGAGAAGAGAAGAGTTACCTGAAATAAAATTGAAGGTATAAAATACTGCTTCGATCAAGGACCCAAAACCCAAAGTAAAAAAATCTCCAGTCCAAACTTGCCATAAAAAAGCAGCATTGAGGTTAAGAATAAGAAGAATGAGCTAAATTAGAAGAAAATCTCTAGGGTTTGAGGCAGAGAGAAAAAGGTTAGGGCAAAAACGAGCTTCTAGTTTTCATTTAGGCAAAAAAGAGCTTCTAAGTTTAGGTTAATGGGTTGATGAGGATTCGATTTTTAATTGCTAAACATAGCGGTGGTTTAGCATTAACCATCACTATTATTTCATAAAACATTGCAACAATTAAACTTTAACCGTTGCTATTGTTTAAAACAATTGTTAAAAAATTCTTAAAACATTACGGTGGTTAAACTTTAACTACCGCCATTGTTAAAAATTTCATAAAAGATGTGAATAAATATGAGGCTGACATTGTTGAAAAATAAACAAATTAGGCTAACTTCTTTAAAAATTAATAATACTATTGACATACTTCACTTATTCACACAAAAATGCACATTTATTAAAAAAAAAAAGGTCTTACGACTAGGAGTATTTTCTTACATTATAAGAAACTACTATCTCCCTTAAACTATTTTAAATGCACAAACACCATACTTTTACATTTCAAAATTTATCTTTAAGAATACTAATCTCCAAACTCTGTAATTTTTTTTTTTCAAAATTACACAAGCTCCTTGTATATTTATCAAAATATAGAATAAATCTTCCTTATGTTTTCAAGAAAAATGAAGAAATATCTTGTTGTATTAGCATACATACCTAGTAAGAAGTGAATTTGTTAACATGTGAAGCCAGTCAACTAAAGTCCAAAGCCCTAAACTGCAAATTGAGAGTGTAAAATCACAAGATAGAGAGGGAGAGAGGAAGAACAAGATGATTCCAGAAGTTTTTAATATGGTTCGGCCTAAATCAATGCCTACATCCCTGATTATTCATTTCTCAGTATATTTTAGCATAGTAAAGGTATATTTTTTTATCTTCATACAATTATTTCATCCCTCTTTATAATGGCTGGGGTGTCATAGTTTGAATGTAATTCAACAATAGAAAAGAATCATGAATTGATTACATAACAAGCAATAATGGATTTCCATTAAAATAGGCAACTAAATGGTTTTCCTTGGATTGATGGTTAGGAAGCATACTTCAAGCTCTAGGCTAGGCCTTATCCTTAATGACTTAAGGTTATTATTTTGACCTTTGTAGACAAGTAATCTGAGTTGATATTTGGTGACTTAATGCCTTGCTCTAGTGACCTCAATCCTAGATGAACTGGGTCCTTATTAGATGGACTTGTCCATTGGTTTTTTACTAGACCATTTACATGGTTCCAAAATTACCCACAACATTAACTCCCTAGTTCTCTATGTGATCTGTGGACTAGGATCTATAGTTTGCTGGTAAAAGCTAGCAACTACAATCTGCCATGCCGTCATTTAGACTTATATCCCATCATTCTATTTGCATGAACCCATGCCATCATTACTATATTTAATGCACATGTTCCACCAACTAAGTATGTGAAGGCCACAAGTGGAGTTACTTCTACTCAGGGTGTGCAGGTCACTAGTGGAGTAACTCTAGGAGAGGGCAGATCATAGGTCATGGAGATGGCTAAAGCAACTGTTGATGACCAAATGATGGATGACTTACTCGCCCTATATGTCGACCTTCCAGACCCACAGAGATTAGCTCCTAAGGGCCAGCCTTCTTCTTAGTTGCGACAAGCTTTTCTTGTATTCTCTTGTGATTTTGAGTTTGATTTCTTGAATTCTCATATGTACATTCACCTCATTGAATGAGGTTTTTGTTGAACTTCTTTTATAATTCTCTTGCTTTATTCTTCTAAGCCAAGTAAAATGCTCAGTAAGTCATAGACGATAACTCAAAGGTTAACATGAATGCACCTCAGCTCACAAACCATGGCTTAATGAATATTAGCCAAGTTGAATGTCCAGTAGGTCACAAACAATAACACATAGATTAACATGAATGCACCTCAACTAGCAAACCATGGCTTAATAAATATCTATTGAGTTGAATGCCCAATAGGTCGTAAATGATAACACATAGTTTAACATGAATGTGCTTCAGCTAGCAAACCATGGTTTAATAAATATTTGCCAAGTTGAATGCCTAATAGGTCACAAATGATAACACATAGGTTAACATGAATGTGCCTCAGCTAGCAAACCATAGCTTAATAAATATTTTCCATATTGAATGCCTGGTAGGTCGCAAACAATAACACATAAGTTAACATGAATGCGTCTCAGCTAGCAAACCATGACTTTATAAATATTGATTAAGTTAAATGCCCAGGAAGCCACAAATGATGACTCTCAAGTCGACATGAATGGGCCCCAGCTAGTAGACCATGGCTCTTTTAACCCTAAGAATAGCTCGCTTCCTAAATAACATTACAAGATTAGAAGGGTAAGTTTAAATTTATTGAAAATATGGGCACAGATGTCCAACATGCTAAGCTCATGGAACTTCAACTCCATTCATATTTGTTAAGTGATAAGTTCCATTTCCCTAGTCTTCCTTGATGATGTATAAGCCCTCCTAGTTCAAACTTAGTGTCCTATCACCAGCCTTGCGAACTCAAGAAGAATAAGGCATAGTACGAGATCACCAATTTTGTAGTTCTAAACTTAAACTTTCCTGTTGTAGTATCTTGTGACCCCTTACAGATCGGTCGCGATCCTAAATGTTTGATAGAACGCTATAGTTGTCATGGCGACCTTAACACTGAAGTCACACATTTCTGGCCTTCTTTGTAGCCTGATTATCAGAGTCATCCTTTTGACTCTCTTTGCCATTCTAGTCATTGCTCCTCATTTTGTTCTGGTTGGAGCTCTTCGTCTCATCTTTCTAATTGGACTTTTTAGGGCCAAAGGTCTCCTCCCACCTAATATCTTTAACAACTAGTTTATAAAACTCACCCAAGTCCCTCACTAGAGACTTGTATATGCTTTTATACAACTTTCCATCTTTGTGGAGTCTCATTGAGATCACTATCAAGATACTTTCATATAAGGGATTCTCTACATTGCTAACCTCATGCTTGAACTAGATGATGTAGTTTTCAATGATTTGTTTTTCCACTAAAAGACTGTTGCAAGGTGGCAGGATGGTGTGAATTGCCTTCTCAGTGCTCTGTACTGGTTGATAAATATCCTCTGGCACTCTTTCTAACTGTCAATACTATGAGCTGGGAGACTCCTGAGCCAAGTTTGAGGCATGTCTTCTAGAGTAGTTAGGAAGACATGGCACTTGTGTTGGTGTATGCCCTAGAAGCCAATCATAAGATGATTGTTTTGCATACATTGTATTACATTTTAAAGGCAATTCAATTATTATA
>JANHAO010026514.1:0-11066 GCA_026873985.1 Saraca asoca | reverse complement strand
TGATTCTACTCTTACGTCAAGAATAGACGTGAAAATACTATACATTCTTTGATAAAAAGATGTGTATAGTTTACAAAGGAATTCAATTTCTTGAGGGAGAGATATGGATGCTAGAGGAATTATTCTTTTATTTACAGATAAATTCAATTTCTTTATAAAGAAATTCAATTTTTTTTTTATAAAAATCCATAAATGAGACTTGTGAATGGCCGAAATAATGATAAAGAGCCTGAGAATCAAAATTGAGCTTAATGAAAAGTCAAAACTTCAATTTTAGTCCTTAAATTTTATTAAAATTTTAATCTTATCAATTAAATTTTATTTAAAATAAATTTATCACTTAATTTTTTTTTTTAAAACTTGCAATGTTACATATAAATTTAACTCTGTTTGATTTTTTTAATAAAGATGTATAATGACATCTAAGTTACCATCTCAGGTCTCTAAAAGTTGGGTGATAAATAAAAGTTTATCCAAATTTTGCCACATAAAAATTGGAGGTTGTTTACAAAAAATACCCCCCCCCCCCCCCCCAAAAGCCTCTTCAAATCTCGAAGTTAATTCCCTTCATCCCTCGCAATTTCATAAATACTTATCTGGTACAACCCATTAACAATCACTGATTACAAATGGCGATAGCAACAGGAACTGTCGCTGCAAATGCATTGAAAGGCAGTAGCATTAAGCTCTCTCTTTCCTCACTATGGAGTAACACGACGCATCGCTGCTTTCTTTCCAGCACCACCAGACACTCTTCCCTCTCTTCTCATCCCAAGTTTCGATTTTTCTCAATCTCAGTGGCCCAGCGTTCATCATCATTAACAACAACAAGAAGAACCCTTAGTGGGTTTCCGTCGTTCTGCACAGTTTCTACGCCCAGCAGTTCTATAGACAAGGCAGCGACTGAAGCCACAACCACGTTGGATGCTACCGGTAATGGTGAGGATGACATTAAGGATTTGGCTCGTTTGCTCGACATAAGGGTTGGGCAAATTCTCAAGGCATGGAAACACGAAGAGGCTGATTCACTTTATGTTGAAGAGGTTGATATTGGTGAGCCAGAACCCAGGATTATTTGCAGTGGTCTAGTCAACTACATTCCTCTTGAAAACCTTCAGGTGCCCTTTTAATAGCATGCTTGAAATTTGTAACTTGAACTATTTTTAGCTAACCTCGAAGCAATTTTGATATGGGATTTTGATTTCTGAGCCTTTTGAGTGAAACATGTGCAACGGGAAGAAATTATCCGCTTTTGATTTTAGAGGATTATGTTTCTGGCTTCTACACTCACTTTGTGTCTGGTTGATTGTTGCTCATTATCTTGAAATGCTTTAAGAATGTAAGTTCTGAGTCTTCTGACCATACGTTTTAGAACTTGGAATTGTGGCATTAGGAAGTAGGTCAATATTTTTGTTAATCTTCTAAAACTCCAGTATACTGTATACCTTTATTTTGTCCTTTCAGTTTGTATATGAACAAAAATTATTTGTAAAATAAATGTTGATTGTAAAATTTATCAGTGTCCGTGTCCATCAGCTGATTTTAAGTTGGAAGGAAGATTAGTTTTAATCATAGTTAGGCCTGCTAAAGTGTGTTACTAAGAACTGTAACTTATATGGGTCTGACAGTTCTTTTATTCCAAAGAACCATCGAAGTCCATCTCAACTTCTTAGTGGATAACTTTTGAACTCTGAACTTCGCTCTCAAGCCTTATTATGTAAAAATAACTTATATAATGGTGGATTAAATGGACAGATTTTTGACTGTGGAATTGGACTTGAACTTTTGATTTTGCTTTGATGGTTGTGTAGTTGTTTGCAATATAATAAATAAATAAAAATACTCACACGCAGGGAAGAAAGGTCATTGTTCTTTCCAATCTGAAGCCAAGGAACATGCGTGGTGTCAAGTCTTGTGGAATGCTCATGGCTGCTTCTGATGCAAAGCATGAGAATGTTGAACTTCTTTTTCCTCCAGAGGAAGCAGTTCCTGGTGAAAGAATATGGTTTGGATCGGACGATGAAAAGGAAAATCAACCTGCTGCAGCTACTCCTAATCAGGCAAGAGTTCTTCTTAAACCATTCTTATGATCTCTAGCATTTAGATTTTAGAACATTGATTCTTTCTTTGCTGAAGACTTTTTATTAGTAAATGGGCAGGTTCGTGTAATGGTATCATTCTTGCATTCTTGCCCCCTGTTTCTTTGTTAAAGGAAAAATATTTATCAGTTTCCTTTTATTGGTTATGGAACAGATTTTGTTAGATGCTGTATTGAACTACTGGTTATATGTCTCACTCTATGAAAGACAGAAAAGAAAGTATTGGCATTATCTTTTTTATTAGTACATTGCCACACCAAAGTTTTAATTACAGATAGAGATTAGTGAAACTATTTGTTTACTCATTAGGGGTTCCAAAAATGTTGAAGGCTTGATATTTTAAAGGTCTATGAGGTGAGAAAATGTTTGAACAAGATATAAAATTTAAGTTAGGAAGTAGGAGAGGCCACAGCAAAATGAAAGGTAACAGGAAGATAGCCCAGGCCTTGAGTATGCAATGACCGTCTCTACGTCAAATTACCTGACACTTAATGCTACCTTGTTTTATCTAGCCAGTTCTGAAGTATTAATGATGGATAGTTTCAATTTCTCATTTCAATCAATTGCAAACATATTTGCACAAGAGAGATAAGAGTCAAAAGGATATATTATCACATGGAACAGAAAAAGCAGTCAGTAACAAATAAAAAGTATCAATGTAAATAGTGCCATGAAGCCTCACCAATAGCAACTTCAGCGCAGATCATAGAAATCAAACATATATCCAATTCCAAAGTAAATGTGATTGTAGATCAGCTAGTTAAATGCTCCCAAACAACAATAAGAAGTTGGAGGATATGTCATTTGGCTTTAAGAACCAAAAGCCTATGGTCATATCCTTCATCCATATGATAGGAAGACAGGTCACAGGTGACTGATTTTATTGTCCTTAACTGGTCCTTGTGGCCTTGAGGCACTGGCTATCCCAATTGATTGTGTTTAGTGTTTCTCCTTTGCCAAGTTCATTAAACAATTTCCACCATAGTTGATCTCCAACCTGTGATATTTCAGTAATTGATCACTATTCTCCATCTTGTGATATTTGGTTCAATATTATCATTCTTCTTTGACAACTTGCAGATTTCAAAGAAGAAGATCTGGGAATCGGTTCAACCTCATCTTAAAACAGATGCTTCTTGTATTGCGATGCTTGGGGTACATATGATGCGTACATCTACAGGTGCAGTGGCATGCCAATCATTGCAGAATGCTAATATCTCCTGATTGCGGTGGAAATTTCTTGCTCTGCATAGTCAGGCACTGCTTGATGTGCAGTTATTCCTGCTGTCACTGTGTCATGGAGTGTAATTTTGACAGAGGTGTGCAAGTTTCTTTTGCATGTTCTATAATATGAAAAAAAAAAAAAGTATGGTCGATTTGTAATTTTAGAAGTTGAAATTGGAAATAATGATTTCAGCAGAGGTTGAATATATCGTGTTGCAGGCAAATGATGTGTTTGATGTTTTGCCACATGATTTTAACACCCTACTAGTTTAATTTTGATATTTGATCATGTTGGTTTCATGTTGGAGTGGGGTGGCACAATATTTTTATATGCTTAGAAACAGAAGCCTGTTTATAGTTGCTTTTGTCTGTCAATTTTTGGTCCTCTAACATTTTAGTTACTGAGGCATCAACTTTTAAATAATTAAACTTTCTAGATAGAGCCATCAAATTCCAAGATAGTAAAGCTAGCATGAAACACGGAGTTATAAGTTATTACTAAGGTGGAATTGCTATGCTGCTCAATAGCCTAATAATTGCATGTTTCTTAGTAGGGCCTACGGGGTCTCTTAAATTGTACAGTTTTCCAAGACCCTCACAATGAAGTCAAGTGCTCAAAACTAGGATGCTATTTTGGTATTTGCCTCTATTTTTTTTCCCTCTTTTTGCTTAAGGCAATCTTTGCACTTGAGAAACTCTTTTTCCTAGTCAATTAATTGTTTAACATAGTGCTTCCTGCACTTTATTAAGTACTGCTACCCTCATGCTTCTTTATAACGGAATAATCATTGTTTATAATTTCTAATTTCACAAAAAGAAATTAGAGGCTGAAATGCAAGCTAGAGTTATAGAGAAAAGTAAACACTTATTTTAAACTGTCACTAATTTAGCCTATACCAATTTGATTTCTAACAGATCATTAATATCAATACAATTCTCCCCATTTTTAATTACACTTTTTTCAATTCTTCTATTTGTTTATTATTTAAATTCTTAAAATAAGTGATAATATAACAACTGTTATTAACATAACAATATTAAAAGTATTAATATAGTCATATATTTATCATAATTTTCAGAAGATCATTTATAATTTGAATAATTTTATTAATTATTCTAATAACAAATTAATATAAAAACTTGATTAGACATAATTAAAAAACTGAATAATTAAATTCATACTAAAATTTTTTAATAGTTTTAATTGGATATAATTGAATAACTAAAAGATTAAATTGATACTAAATCTTTGAGAGACTAAACTGATACAAATTAAATTCATTAGGTACCAAAATAGAAGCTTAATCTTGAAAAAATTTAACCAAAAAATAAAAAAATATTCTCATCGGCATTTAGTTTCACCTTGTAAACGCAAAGTCATATGGCATATTTACCGAAATGTCAGTACTCAAATATATGATAACACAAGATTCTGCTGCAAGGAACTAATTAAACTTTAATCTTGTTCAAAATTGGGTAAAGATTCAAGATAAACAAATAAACATGAAGCCTAGTCATTTTCATAATCTACAGCCATGACTTAAAAATGGCTATCTATAAAGAGCACATTACATTCTTGCAAGCACAGGCACCCCTCCAACTTAAACCAAGCTTCTTGACAATTGTTGTAACCCTCAACCTCAAGCAACATTCCTTCCACTGCCTAGTCTCTAGAACCAATAGCGTCTCTGAATTCTGATCTTCCTTCACATATCACATGCTTGTCAATATAACTCTTAAAAGGCGATGATGCTTCCACATAATATCCACGCAATGATTGCCATGAAATACATCAAATAACATGGAGACACACCGATTGTATCATTCCCTTGCTCATATCCGTAAATTAGCCTTAGCCCATCCACAACTTCAATACCTTATCCTTACCACCAGAGGCAACCTTCTCCCCATCTGGACTCCAATCAACAGAGAAAACCTTCCTCACAAGAAATTTGACACAATTAGCCACCAGAATGCTAAGAAATATAGGAAGAGAATATATTAAAAATTTTGTATGTATTTTAACGTACTTCATCTGCATGACCTGGAAGGTCTTGCTTCAACTTGCGTGTCCTAATATCCCAAACCTTGATAACAAAACAAAGCCAAGGTCAAATTTATGTTCTTGTTAATTATGCCTTAAAAGGTCGAGCAAAACTACAAATCTTCTTTCATATTAGACTGTATCCTTCATTTAAAGACAAAGAAATCAACTTACCTTCAGTGTAGAATCTTTGCTACCACTCAACAGAAGTCTACTATCTGCAGACCAGCTGTGGAGTAAAATACAATATATAAAGTGTTAAATGAAATACTTTTCATTTAATTTAGGAATTAAGATTAAGATGCAATTACTGAAATAATACCTGATCTGATAAACTGGCCCAACATGGCCACGGAAGCCAGCAACGAATTTCCCTGTGGTGCCATTCCATAACTTGACCGATTTATCAAAGGAAGCACTTGCCACCCATTGGCCATCAGGTGAAAAATAGACATGGTTCACAAGCTGTCAGCCAATAATTGAACTTTAACAATTAAGCTCGAAATTGAATGCATGTACCAACAGTATCATAACTTAATTAACCATTTGAGTAATGTACATAAAAAAATAACCATTTCCAAGTAGCTAATCAAAGATAAGTGAAAATATACAACCACAAACATTATGGTTAGTGTTTGGGTCAAACAAACTAGCACAGCCTTCAAGTGCCTCCAGTAATTGTGACCTTCAAGACTGCCCAGGAACATGATCTCATTAGGTTTACTGAAACTTCTTATAATGTCTTTTTTCGGAGTAACAAAAAACCATTCGGCATCAAAGTATCAGACAGAAATTACAGAACTCTCCCAATACATATATTGGAACTCAACTTTGTACAGATTGAGCAAAGTCACATTAAAATTTGAACAAATGAATTAGGGCAATCCTTGTTGATATAGTATAAAATTGAATGAAAGGAAAGCCACACCTGTTGATGACCAGTCATGCGAGTTTTGGGCTGCTTGCTAACAAAGGGTTCCCAAAGGAACATTGTATGATCATCAGATCCAGAAACCAATCTTTCAGGGGCATTGCCTCTCATATTGTTATACCTTTCAAGAGCAACCTATATATTCAACAACTCCACACAGATGGAATTAAGGAAAAGTTTACAAAGGAAATAACCAGTAAGAATTTGAAACTTGGAAATATATAAAGAGAAAAATAAAGCATTCCATTTCTGCTGATTAAAGGTGATAGCAATTTAATAATTATTATGAATACAATAAACACCATAAAATGGGAAAGGGGATGAGATATTTGAAACTTGCCTTTAAGGCCCAAAATAATGTATGTCAAGCACAAGAAAACCATCACGTAAAAGAAGCAATGTGTAGCATAAATCAAGTTTGTGAAGTATGAAAATTGCAATTCTTGATACTATATGGAAGACATCAAGGACAGTAATAGTTCCAAGGCCTGACAGAACATTTTAAACCAACTAACAGTTACCTTCTTCATTTCCTCCGGAGATGAAAATTGTTTTCCAGTATGATCAAAAGCTCCAGTGCGGAGAACATATTCAGTACTCAATGCTAGAGAATTAACCCAATGTCCATGTCCCTGAATTTTTTTTTTATAGAAAAAGAAAAGATTACAAATTAAAAGGATGAGCCATGTCCCAGAAAGTATAACATGCAGAAAAGATTATGAAAAGTAAAGAAGGCATGCTGATATAAAGATCAAATCAATAACTTTTTAATATTGAAACAGCCAGAAGTAGAAAACAGAGAAAGCATTTGCATCAGAAACGTGCCTTCCGTTATACAATACAGTTATTAATATATTAAAATATCTCCAATAGAAGCTTCTTATTGTTTATTATCATGGTTACACATGCAACAAAGCTCCTAGAATATCCTTCGACTTCAAGATATAATGAGAAAACTGACAGAATGGGATTGTATTTCATTAATATATAATCACATTTGACTGCAAGCCATCATTTTTGGCTTCTCAGATCAACCATTCATTATATGAGGAAGCAAGGAGACAAGTTTCATAATTCACCCACAGGAAAGGAAATGATGATGGGGATATAATATAATCAACAAGAACATTTTTTTTTTTATAGAAAAAGAATTTTTATAAATAGGGAGTAGAATACAAGAAAGAGAATAGGATAAGTAATCCTCCAGTGAAAAAAAGAGGGAAGCAAAAATTAATACAAGATTGCTGCCCAATTTCAACAAGAACTTGAAAGTATAAACTTCCAATTGGCAGCTAGATAAAACTCCTGAGACCAGACTAGGACCAAGGAGCCAAATGGAATAATAACCAATACTAACACAAGCATATAAGAAAATCAACTATTTGAATCCTAAAACGAGGCTTACCTTCAGCTCACGGATTAGCTTCCCCTGAGAAGTCTCCCAGACTTTTATTGTACAATCTTGAGAACTATAATAGTAAAAATGAATTTAATCAGCCTCCAGCATATTTATGGAATAATCATCGGCCAATCAACCAAAGATAAAGAAAAAAAACTCAAAAAAGAAGTCCCACCCTTAGCCTTAGTGACTGACAAGATACCAATGTGCAAAAAGGATCAATGATCAACCCATATCTTGTGAAAGAACACATAACAAAATATTTCAAGGACACGGACCACCCAAAGGATTAGAAGGATGACAGCTGCTATCACAGTCTAAACAAGCTTTTTAAGTTTCACTGAGTCTAGGCCATGAGACTTTTTTCAGGAGGGGATAAATTTTCACAAAGATCAAGTACACTAGACTTATAAAAAACCCTAGGTTTCCAAATAAATAGAGAAATCAGTAACTAAATAAATGGTTACTAACAACATTTCTTTTGTTGAGAACTTGATATGTCAGCAAAGTTAATATATTAATACTTATTCTAGAAAGAGTGATGTGAGTGAAGAAAATGTTCACAACTTCATAGGGACTTCATAAAGAAATAGGAAGAATGTACCCTGTATATATTACACCATCTCCACCCCATTTTACACATGTTATCGCAAGTGTGTGGCCACTGAGACAAATAACACATTTCCTTAAGGAGACATCCCATATACGAGCATCCCCATCTTTGCTGGCACTCACAAAACGACGGCAAGGAGCATTTAGGTGGACAGGTTCCCAAGAGACACCAGTAATCCATTTCTTGTGGCCCTACATATAGTACATATAAATATAAAAGTCCACCTCAAGAGACATTAAAATGATTAAACTCTCTGAGAAGCAAATAAATACAACTCTGACCAACCAAAATGAACTGAATGATATAAATATTCAACTAAAGGCTTTGTATAACAATTGCATTAGCTCAGGAAAGCCTGAATTATTCATGCGTGATGTTCTAATCATTTTTAACTGAAGGATAATGTAATACAGGATTACAGGTAACTAAGCAAGCAATACACTGGCCGGGAGATCAGAGATGAAATATAAAGAATATCCCACGATCCTTTTAAAAGTTCATGCATTAAGTTAACCCACTTGTATCATGTTATTTGCATTCTCATTCTCATGAATTAGTTAAGAAAATCAAGTCTAAGGGGGGAAAATTGTAGAACTAGCAGAGAAGCCTATACAAAAGAAGATAAAGTATCTGGAAGGATTTTGGTTTCCCAAAAAAGCTTTTTAGGGTTAAAGACATTACAGTTAGTGGACCGCCTGATGGTTTCCCAGTTTGTGGGTCCCAACACTGAAGTTCTCCAGCCTTGCTCCCACTCACAAGGTGCTTGCCATCTGGTGACCATGCAATACAAAGAACCCAATTCCTGTGTCCTGTATCAAATGAGATCAACTGTTAACAATATGCCTTGTATCTTAGAAAAGAATACCTCTTCCCTTTGAAATGCTTGTTCAGTTGTTCAGATAGACTAGCACCAAGATAAATTCTTCTCATTAAAGATGCAATAGCCCACCAAAATAAAATCCACCGGTACAGGATCAACAATTAAATTAAAACATACAAGAAAACAAACATCTGTGTAAAAAAATTTTTGGCAAGTTCTGCACAATTTGATCAAGAATTTCTCATATATCAATTGGGGCAAGGGCATAACAGAAAGATTTTTTGCCGAATAATATCATCACTTTTCTTCGGGACGATGCCTAGACATGAATTCTTACTTTAGTAGTTAAATTCAACATGTACATTTAAATTCACACCAAGAGCATCTGATTGTCTTAGATGTCAAACCTGTGCATGTAAACATTGGTGTCTGAGTATTCAGGTCCCAAAGACGGACAGTTGTATCACCTGAACCACTTGCCAACTGTCGCCCATCAGGACTGAAGGCAACAGTCAGTACAGCTTCTGCATGACCTACAGTCCCAACAAGGATAATCTCAGAGGAAATGGCAAATATTAATAGTGACATATAAAGCCATTTTACAATAAACCTAGAAACAAGGCTAACTGCACAAATTGAGTTCAATGGCGAGATCATTAAGATTACATGTGGATGACCAAAATTTATATGTAGTATACCAGAAATGGTTGCAGAACAACGATTCACTGGACGGATCCGGAAAATAGCTTGAGGTTGATATACTATAGACAATACCTTCTCCACCGAAACTGAAAATAAAAATAAATAACATTATAAGATAAGAAACAAAAGGGACATTGGTAAAGGCCCATAAACCAGTCACTAAAATTTTCACTCAGCAAAAAAATATTCAATACTCAAAGTTGACATTGCTACTTTCATAGTAAATCCGATTCCACCTTTGTTTTTCTCCAAGTAATTTCCAAGTGGCACAAGAAGCTCTTCATTT
Source organism: Saraca asoca (assembly GCA_026873985.1). Taxonomy (NCBI): domain Eukaryota; kingdom Viridiplantae; phylum Streptophyta; class Magnoliopsida; order Fabales; family Fabaceae; genus Saraca; species Saraca asoca. The sequence goes on along the minus strand of JANHAO010026514.1, from coordinate 948 downwards.
GATATATAGAAAGCATAGGGTAATTTCTCCTCCTAAAATAACAAAAAGACGACTCAGACTAATGCTCAACAACGGCGACATAAGCATTTATACCATACAATAGGACAATAACAGGATATAAGCACAATCTAAAATTATACTAGTAATTAATAATCTGGACTAAGTTTGTATCAACAACAGAGCCATCCTCTTACAAAATTAGGAATTAACAGAGGTAAACAAAAAAAATCCAGTTTGTGAAATCCCAGGATCAAACAGGCATGAATTGCATAACGCAATTAGCAACTACGCAGAAAATGAAAACCCAACCAATAAATTTTATAGAACAAATCCTTCTTTCATCAATTTTCGTTGGGTTTCTCTCCAGGTAAATATCATAGCCAACAGTACAATTAACCCTTCCAAAGAATGTTCTTCTACAATATCCTCAGTATAAGCGCACATACAATGGGAATGGAAATAAACAAAAGCTTACATTGTTTAGAAGCTTATTGACAATTTGTTGAAGCTGTTGTGGACCAGCGTTCTGAGGTAAATACATAGGAGCACCCAAAGGGGTACCTTCTGTGTCTGTCAAAAGGCACATCACGTTGTTCACCATCTCTGTCTTCTCCGCTTCTACATCCATTTTAGACCACCAATATGTGTAAGTCTATTCAAATTTGACGTTCGCAGTCGGAGTGAGAAACGAGTATTTCAGATTGCGAGAGTTCTGCAACTTCTATTGAGGTCTTGTCAGGGTTTTAACGATTAGGGTTCTCATCGTTTATCCTGTAGGGTCGTTTCGATTTAAACGACAGATACAGCGAGAAGACAAAACACCGAATAAAAAAAAAAATCGGTGTAGGAAACAAAAGAAAAAAAAATGTTTTCTGCTAGAGTAAAATGAGCATGCTAGTGCAAAATTAATTCAAAGCCACCTAAGACTATCTACAATGCAAGTTGCTT
>JANHAO010026513.1:0-11088 GCA_026873985.1 Saraca asoca | reverse complement strand
CCCGACAAGTGGAAAACAGCATATAAGAAAAGTCTTATGATTAAGTTTCCCAAAATATTATTTCAAAATAAACAAGGTTATCATATCAGACCCCCCCCCCCCCCCCCCAAAAAAAAAAAAACAAAATTTCATAGTCCAACTGATTTGCTAGTTGCCCGAGAATGAATGCTTTGGACTTCTAAGATTCATATTTGATGTTCATAACCATGTACCCATCATAAAAGTAGATCAGAAAGCATCTTTATGGATGATTGGTAAAAATTAAAGTTACCTACTGAAAATCTCTTGGATGTAGAATCGATCTTAACCTTAAATGCCAGTTCGTATTCTAATTTTGAGTCTGTCTGCATCTTACATCAGCAACAAGATGACGAATGTGTGGAGCATACCATTTCACCCTCTCGACATGTTCTATTGAAACCTCCCAACAATAACCTGTGGAAAACCAAGGAGTGGCTTCACCAATATCAATATGTCTTCTAAAAATAAGGTTTTGGGATTGGCAGATTTAAAGGGCGCCTGTCGTGTCTTAAGTTTTAAAAAGTAAGAGAAATGCTACCTTCAGATCTAGCAATGTCACAAATTGACTTCAACAGATGTTCAGTCCACTGGCACTCCTCTGAGTCTTTTGCATTCCCATGCACATGTAGCATTCCACCTTCTCTCCTGCAATGTTAATCAAATGAGAAAGATGGAAGTTGGGCATCTTAGGGACCCAGAATTAGGATTGTTAAACCTGGCCTAAAATTTCCATTGCTTTATTTGGAATTTATGCATCACATTATAAAGACAGAATTTAAATCCTTATCATGATACCAGCCACACGTGTTGCCACGTCATAAAAAGTTGTTAATATAATTTTACAATTGGTAACAATTCTTAATTACTCTCACTTTTTAAATAAGGTGGCGCCTTCCTATTCACAATAGCGTACAAAGTTTTACATCGATAATGGATCAAATTTAAACTCATAAATAGAACAGTCAGGACACTGACATTGAAAAGTGATATGCAATTTCCAGATGTAGTTCCAATCAGGCAATTAAGAGGAAAAATCTGATGTTGCAATGTTAATATTATATGGGAGCAGAACTAAAATGTTGCAGTCAATAAGATCCAAAATTCTCTAAACTGCTTAAAGTCTGTTAAGGATAAGGATTCAGTATCCCAATTACCTCAAGGCCCTCACAGCTGTGACCCAGCTACATTCACTGGATGGAAGGAGACCAAGACAGACCCTATTTGCCACTCCCTGTAAGCAAACAAACAACATAAATCAATTATGCAAATTGATGTTAAAAATTAAGAGATATGTTTTACATCCATTCATACCATGAATGCTTATGGTTCATATGCACAGTAAGTCACAGAAAAAGCATAGAACAGATTCATAAGATCACCCGACACATGTTTCTTTCCTTCCATTTGTCTGTTACCAAACAAAGGGAATTATACTTCATTTTCACCTTCTCTTCTCTACATCTAAACAAGTGACGGAAAAATATTACATTCCTTATTTCCATTATTTTCTTTCCTTTCACTTTCTTCCTCCCCTTGCGATGATTTATTGGGATAATTTCAAGAAATTCTAGAAACAATGGAAACATATACCATCAACAAATATATAGAAGACAAAGTAGGTAGTATTAAAAAAGACAATAGGAATATGACCATACTTTAGGAGCCATAATTCGATTATCTCCTTTGAGTATGATACAATGCTCAGCCACAGAATTTGCTCGCAAATTATGTTGCAGTGCCTCTATCGCATGGGGATTCCACTCACAAGCATACACAAGTTTTGCTTGGGCCCTACTCAAAACCATGCAAAAAAGAAAGCAAATAGAATATCAAACACAGAAAAGCTAAAGGATCAAGCAAACCATACATATAAGGAAAAATAAGTGTCAAAATTTAACAAGAGATACCCAAAGAAAATTTCAAAGCCCAAACCTTTGTTTGATCTCAATTAGGGAGGCATACCTTGGCACAATCAACAAATGTGCATATTGAATCCAGTATTTATATTTATGAATTATGAAGATATTCTGATTCAAACAAAACAGACGTTGATATATAAAATTAAATTATCAAAATTTCTTGGCTTCATATTATCAATGTATAGTCTTGCCTTTTCACTCCTGCAATTATAACACAAAATTGAAGTATGAAATCAGAGATCAGGCACAATGCAAGGCTCTGTCTGCTCAAGCACATGATATACCTGACAAGAAATGGAAGCACAAAGTATCCAATGCCTGCAAACAGATCTACTATAACTTCACCTTTGCAATCCAAGCGAGCCATCCGGAGCTTCTCAGAAAGATTACCCCATGAGAACATGCACTTTGTTGTATCAAAAGAATAGACAATTCCATTTTCTCGATGTTCAACCCAGCCATTATCTCCAACGAGAATCTGCAATGTGCTGTCTCTTGTACCTGTTGCGGCGATTCGGCCCTAGAATATAGCACCATACTCATATCATCAATTTATGGAGTCACTTTCAATTACAACTTAAATGCATATGTCATCAACAGATATTCTCTTATATTCAGCATTACTTTTGTTATGCCAACTCTCCAATAAGAAAATCTTCGCCCAAAATAATGTAGTAGAAAATATTGAGTCAGATAATGATGAAACCTAAGAAGAATAAGCAAACATACAAATTTACCTGGCGTGCAAGACGGTGAGCCTTAAGTGATTTGGCAACAGTTGGCCAAACTTCCTGAGCAATGGAGTCCCACACTTGATCCCTGAAAGAAGTGACTGGAAGTACAACAATATCTCCCAATCGATCCCACCTGGGAAACTTGAAAAGTTACTGCAACATTAAAGGGTTTGCATCTACGAAAACTAGGAAAACAGGCATCACCAAACTAATAAAATTACTTTTAGAAGAACATGAAACAACCTTGCTGGCAGTTCCCCTAGCAGCTGCATCGGTAGGCCCTTATGCTTGATCAAAGATGTTATTGCTTCAGTCAACACTTCCAAAGGTGATTTAGCAGCCTTTTTCTCTTCAACAATCTCATCTACCAGCACAACACCACCATATTCATGGAGAAGAGTCAAGGCTTTTGAACATGATAACTCTTTTAATGAAGATTCATTGGCTTCAAATGGTTTCAGACAATTAACTTCATTTTTATCTTCAATTACATCATTTAAATGATGCTGACTTTTGTCAAATACAGCAACAAATTCATTGGAAATGGGAAAACAGATATGTTTTCCACCCTCTTGAGAGTACACTTTCCTCCCTAAATCTAACCATCCCAATTTCTTCAGCATATCCTTCCCTGATTTTGCATATTTCCTCTTTAGTTGCAGAACATAATGCGATGCAACCATTTGAGCAGACACGTTATCATCAAAACGCAAGCCATCACCTTCAGATACGTTCACTGCTTGTTCAAGTTGTGGTCCTGGAGCAACTTTAATCTTATTGTTGTCTGTTCCATCATGTTGGTAATTCATGCATTTTCTTTGATTGTCAACAGGCATCAAAACGTCATGTGAAGGCATTAAATCGAGCAAACTGATTTTAGCTGGCTCACTGAACTTTGTTCCAAATGCATAGCAAGATGCACCACCACCAACAAGAACAAGATCATCACCAATAACATTTGCTGTACTCCGCACAAACAAATCCTTGCCCACAGAATCAAGGATCACATACTTCCATATACGAAGCTGCAAATCAAGTAAAGCCAACTCTTGAAAATGTTGTCTGACTGGACAACCACCAATAACTCCAAGATAATTTTTATAAATAAACATTGAGTGCGAGAACCTAGCATATGGATTTCTTCCAGCTGTCTTTTCCTTCTTCCATTGACCTTTTTGAACATCAAAACTGTACAAATCTCCAAGTGCTTTCCCACCATTGTACCCACCGAACATAAAGATCTGAGAACCATATGCCACCATTGCATGAGAATGGCGGGAACATGGCCAGTCCCCAGAAACTGGTACTTCTTTCCAGTGTAAAGTAATTGTGTCAAGAACAAAAAAGGAAGAGAAGATAACATCATTATCAAATCCCCCAAATACATAAATGTTTGAACCCACAACAGCTGCAGCATGACGATGCCTATCCAACACAAATATAAATTTATGCTTGTTACGGTTATTGCACTGAACTACGCTACAGCAAATGATATCACTACAGCACCCTATTTAAGTTTTAAGTATGTACACTTACCGCTACTAGAAGTCATACAAACAAGACACTTATAATTTAAAAAGAAAAAGCTTTTTACTCTGCAACATTGACTAGTTCAATAAATGGATTCAAATCAAAGTGGTGTAAGGCAGACAGAAGAATCCTATCAAGCATTACCTCGGAGGAAAGACACTGCCACCACATTGCAATGACTTCCAGCAATTCTTAGCAGTATCAAGGATCCATACATCACTTAGAATTTTATCAGGACCAGTGCGACCTCCAATCACAAACATGCAGTCTCCGATCATGGAAGATGTATGACCCATGCGTGGAGATGGACAACCATTGGTGCTGATAGTTTTCAGTATGCCAGAATATGGATCAAGCAGCAACAAATCATTTCGTCTTGCATGTCTTCCCATGCCTCCAAAACCACCAAATACTAGAACTCTGTTGGAATTATACAATGTACAAGCTGAATGACCCCAGAGGAAAAGCTTCTCCACTGGTTCCTCGACATTTGCAATAGGAACAATTGAAAGTTTATACCCAGGGAGAGCATCAAAGCCTGATAATGAATCAAAATTTCAGACAATCTAGATAATAATTTGAGGCCATCTTCATCAGCAGTCAGTGTGGTTGCAATGGGCATGAGTTGGCATATAAACACCACGTGAACACATTTAAGGCCATTTCATCAGCAATCCAACATTATCCCTCCTTATATATGTGTGTGTGTGTACTCGCGCGCGTGCGTGTATGTGTGTGTGGGATTCTAGCTCCATTATCTATCTATATTAAACCATAATATGCTTTACGCTTCGATAATTTTTCCAGAAAACCCCCTTGCACAGGCTACAAACGTAAGCTAATTATGAATTGAAAGTACCTGAATGGGTTTCGCCATTTCTCTTTTCTGACTGAGCATCATCTTCAAATTCAACATCATCACAAGCAAGACCCTCTCTATGCACGGAACCACTGAAAAGATTGGTTGACTCCTTTGGTAAAATATCATTACTATTATCCTCAAGCATAGATCCTACGAAGCCACTGGACTTCAACATTTCAAAAAACCTCTCTGTTCTCTTTCTATTTGCTTCCATTTTCTCATTTGCGACTTCAACAAGGTACCTTACATACTCAGACGACACCATTATCTTCCGGGTATCACCCAATGGCACCTCTAAGCGTATAGAACATCGAATCGCTATAATAACACGCTTATTAGCATTAGTAATACCCGACTCTCTGAAACCGCAGGATATAGCCAAAGAAACGAGGGACTGAGCTGAAGATATGTCTTTGCATTCGACAGCAATGATGAGAGGCTCGAATCTGAAGACAAGTTCAGATGGTTCACCCGAAGCTGAACACTGAGTTGACTCAGATGGGAAAAGAAGGTTGAGAATTGAATCAGGATCGGCAGGGTCATGGGAAACGAAGAGCCAAGAGCCTCCTCTAGCTTTTTTCTTGGGCTTTGCAGAATCAATGGCGGGTGTGAGCAATGGTTGAGAAAGGATTGAAATTCGGCCAGAGCACGAACTGGTAGTAAAGTAAGAAGGATGCTCATTAAGGGTATTGAGGAGAGGAATGATGGGTATGTCCAAAGTGCCCTTTGGTGATTTGTCGGTCTCCGTTGAGATCAGTGACGCCAGTGTCGCTGCTTTTCTCTTCTCGAACTCCATTGCTGGCTCTGTGCAAAACCCTCTGAAAACCTCCCAAAGCAGGGGGAAGGGGTAAAAGGATTAAGGAAGAAGGGGCAGTTCGGTAAAGTTGAGTCAGATTTGGATCATGGGCTTTAAACATATATAGGACCATTTGGTACGCCACTATATAAGATAAGACATGATAGTATAAGATTTATTAGGATAAGACCTGAAAATGTTAATATTATACAGCATTTGATATGACACTGTATGAGATATTATATTGTATAACATAGTGTTATACTATGTTTGGTGATATATTGTATAACACTGGATAGGATAAAAATTAATCATTTTGACAAAAATATCATTTACTTAAAAATATACTATATTCATGTTTATTTACCAAAGAAAAAAGAAAATATATAAGGTTTGTACACAATTTCATACTTAACTAAATTCGTTAAGTATGCAAAAGATGCTACCATAGCCAGGGGTTCTACAAACATCACCGAATTATAAATACCATCAAATTTTAACATTAACTATCATAAAATTTAAATACTGCAAATTGAAATCTACTAAATATTAAAGTCTACGTCTAGTTTTGCCACTAACAACATTAAAATAAAAAAGTACTTTGCAAATGCAAGCTGAAAGTCTAATCCTCTGGTTGACAATTCATATTGACCAAAGAATAAGGATGACAATTTGCTTCCTGGGATAGAAGTTATTCGTGAAATTTACAGTTTAAGTTATCCTAAGATTCATGTACTATAATAGTAGCAACAATCATTCAATTCTTCATGATTCAGGAAGCTATGTGATTAACTAACAAGGATGGATACAAATGTCACGCAATCCAAGTATAATTCCTTTTAAAATAAACACAACTATTTTGTAAGATCTTGTATGTGTCACTTGTTTATGAAACAACCTTGCTTTTCCTATTTCCATACGAGGCTATATGTGTTTTCATACTGAACAGCCATACCCAGACAACAAGATATTTAACAATAACTTTGCTCTAGCTAATTAGTCCTATAAGCAGCGAAAATGTGCACAGGGAGGGCAGAGATGAAATGTATACTAAGCCGGTAATTGCTCCATTTATGAAAATATCTGATGTTGAAAATATCTCTACAACATTAAGATGAGTATAGTTAGTGTTCTGTCTCAACGCTTATAAAAAACCAAATCTCGGTTACAATGGGCTTTCAACACATCCTCCAATTTATCCGCCTGGTCAAAATCAACTCTAAAACTAACCATGGTAATACCATCTTTACCAGTATCATAATCCTGCTTGATGTCTTCAATGTGAAAAGACTGCAGCTGAAAATGCCATGAGCACAAGGTGTGCAAACTTTTAGAACATTATATTTAACAGTATTATAGTTACACTAATAAAGAAATACAGAAAGATGACAAATGTTGTAAATGAAGCTTAAATCAGTCCACAAATATCCTTTGCTACAACACTTAGCAAGTAGCAGCAGCTATATCATATTAACTGAAAATCCAATGTGGTTCTAAAATTAACCCACCAAGACATATTAGTACCCATAAGTCAAAGAAGGGAGCAGAAGACAAGAAAAGAATGGTTGAAAAGAATCAAAATATGTTGTTTTAAACAAATTGAGGTTTCATCATTCATGACTTCATTGGCAAGGAGTAAAATGATAATTAAGTACTTAAAATCACAAACAGAATAAGAAACCTTGTTCTCCTTATCAGTTTGTTCATTACTCATGTTTATAATTATGCAACATCAACAGTTACCTGATGATAGACAACTCCCAAAAGGTCAAAAGACACCTCCACAGCCATTGGCACCTAAATCGTTCATAAAATTGTTCATCAGTATCCTAATCATAAGCATAATGAATTCTAGAGACTAATAAAAAAAATGAAAACTCAAATGCAGCAAAAATTAAAGAAGCATTATAGGCCAAGAAAAGAACTACCTTTGATTTCACGAGGCAAGTTGGGGCATTTCTCAGGCATTCTGATGCAATGCCTCCATAAGCCCTGACCAATCCCCCAGTGCCTAATTTGATACCTCCAAAATGCCTAAAATATATTTTATTAATTATTGTATATGTATGCCAATATGGTTCAGACATAGTGACACCAATACACATTCATTCAAAATTTAAAATGGAGGTTCTCAAGGTACTAACTTGATCACAACCACCATTACTCTATCTATTCCTGAAGAAATGATAGCAGAATGTATTGGTTTCCCAACTGTACCTAAAGGTTCTCCATCATCATTAGACCTATACTGATCTCCCACTTAAGATGGGAGTGGTCAGAGCTTATGGAGGATTTGATAGAAAACAATGACGTAAGAAACCCCATATATGCAAACCACAAACTCTTATCTTCATTACTCATACACACTCAGTAGAAACTATTGAGGACCTTACTTGGGATTTGCAAAAAAAAAAAAAAAACTATGGTTATAATCAAAGTATCAAACACCTTAAATCAATAAAATTATAATTTTGGCCATCTTGATAGAAGAAGCCTAAATGCATGCTCAAGGGAACAGTGCAACAATTGTGAATAAGGTATCCATCCGAGTTTGAATTTTTACCATAGCTTATAAGCCCAGCAATTGTGAGTCGTACAAGGATCTCGGACCTGATAATTAATAAATGAAATCAATCACTTTTCTACTAATTGGCCATGTGAAAGAAGGTGATTGAAAGTATAACAATAGAAAACGGGGAGTCGAAGAGAAGGAAAACCTGGGATAGGAAAGACATGGCGGATTTCTCATCGGAAATGGGGCCAGCAATGGCGATGAATTTACTCTTTTTTATTTCTTTTTTGAAGGTGACCCTCTCTTTGATGGTCGTAAAAGCACCCAAATTGCTACAGCAAGCGGTGCTCTGGCTGGTGCTAGTCATGGTGGATTCCTGGGCTTTAGCGATAACAAAGAATAAAGTGTAGAAATGGTTATTTAGCTTCTGGTAGTGGCGATGGTAACAGGGTATGCTTATTGCAACACGTATCTGTTACTGGGGTTGGATTGGAAAATAATTAAAATGATCTATACATCACAATCTGATCTAATCCCACCCTCCAAGCTTGATTAGATCATCCATTATTTTGATGGATAAGAGGGATTTGATGGATAAGCTTATACAATACATTAGTTGTATCAAACGACTAATAAATTCATAATATATTGTATTAGCTTATCTTATCAAGCCTAATACGATACACAAATCCATAGTCACACGGGGCTAACCCAGAGACATCAACATAACAATTTTTTTTTCATAAATTTTTTATAAAAATTATAGTTCCTAGCAATTTGTGTGATATAAGTTAATAAACTGTACATAGAGTTTGAAAATACAAATCTGAATATATCCCTGTAGGTGAAAAAGGATTACATGCAACAAATAACAAAACAAGCAAACATACCTATAACGAAACAACATCGAAGAACAATACTATAAAAACTACAAAACAATAAACTAGACAAGGAAAGATCCTCCATGCCAATGGCTGTACTTGAATCATCAGCATCGATGCCAGTTTTGTTTTATTTTCACTTCCATGCATTTGATCCAATATATTGTGTTGATAAACATACAATAGATCAGTCATCAGCTGTTGCTCAAGAGTGTCTGATCTATTGTTCAAAGTGTATAATGCACTTCCTGGTATGACGCCGAGCAGTTGGAATCTTTCTTAAATTTTATGGGTTGAGGTTTCATGGCCTTAAAGAAGTGTTATAAATGGCATACAAGTGAAACAAAGATAAATTGTGTCGCAGTAGCCTTTTTGATGGGGTTAGTGCTACAACCGTGGGATCCCAAACTACTACGAAGATGGAGTCGCATACGACTTTGAAAAGAGGTTAGTACCTTATCGGGCTGAAAAAAAAATCATATCTAGCTCATTTATGAAGAAGCACTTTTTTAGATAATGAAACCTTGGTCATCTATTGCCTTGACTTAAGGACATCATCAAATTGGTATTTATGTGCTACATTACAACCCTCCTTTGTGGGATGACTTAAGTCACACTTTGGGCTTCCATGACTAATTAAGGAGGTGGGCATAACTTGTGTTGATGAAAAACAATACCTAGTTTCTTGAAAATAGAAAGGACAATTGTGCATGACATTTTAAAATGCTACATTTTCCTTATTAAAGCATACGGCTGAGGAATGACCCAACTGACTACAATTACAACAAACTCGAGAGACTTTTTCCATTTTTAAGACAATCATTGTTAGATTGTTAGCATGGGTGAGAATAAAAACCCGAATCATTGAGTAGAGGCTAACTTGTGCAAATTATACACATCATAATTATGTTTCGAAAAAGTTGGCAAGCCTTGAGCCTCAACACTTAACTATTTACTCCTCACTTCTAAAACTGATCTTCTACCTTCTAGTATATGAATTTCATTCTCTATGGATCAGAGTGCAACAGCAGCAGACTCTTCTTGTTTGTTCAATTGGGACACTTCCTCTCTCATATTTTAAACTCGATTAGCTAAATTTTTGTTATTGGCTTTCAACTTATCGTCTAAATTATTGACCTTTTTCTTGGCTACTTAACCATTTTCAAAATCATTAGGATCAACCAAAAATTTTAAAACCATTTTTCTACTACTGATTGTAAGATATAGTAGAAAAGTTTTAATACATATTTTAAGTGGAATTAGATAATTGAAAATCAATAAAAGCAATGAGACTATCATTCTCAAATTTCTCAAGAGTTATCAAAACCTTATCCCAATTTTCTTCCGGAGAAAAAGGTCCTGGACAACTATCTGTACATGAAATATCTGCTAGTGTATCTAGCAAAAGACATTGCTTTTTTAGGGCTTTTTTCTTCCACAACCAAGCCACTTTGTCGAAGGAATCGAGATGCCTCTCTAATCCTAAGAAACCTTTTTTGATCCCAAAACTCATTGTTCAGCGTAGAAGATCAAAAGATGTAAATTAACAATCAAGGATGAGGTCTATGTCGCCACTTGAAAATGGATGTCCAAATCTTTTTATAAAATGGATGAGGTCAATGATGTAAGTTTAATTGATAAAATTAAGCAAAGTAAATAATAACTCTTTTTATAAAAAAAAGTTACAAGATATGCAAAAATATAAAATTGCTACTTAAAAAAAATATCTCAAAAAATTTATAACATTCTAAGTGTTAGTCTGGATGGGTGCCCTAGACCAATTTGATTGAGTTCTATTGCATCCTGGACTATACATTCTGTGAAATTAGATAT
>JANHAO010026512.1:0-11071 GCA_026873985.1 Saraca asoca | reverse complement strand
TGTATTTCTTTCTGTGAACCTCTACACAAAGGGAAATTCCGGGGGAAGGGTTCGGCCACTGTGGGTTGTCTACTGAAATTTTTTTTGAAATTTCCCCTCTTTGGCTGGACCCGTTCTTACAAGATCAACTTTAGAAAAAATAACAGAACTATGCAATTAATCAAGTAAATCATTAAGTCTTAAGTACAGGAAACCTATACTTGATAATGATCTGATTGACAGCTTTATTATCTACACATATATGCCATGATTTATCTTTTTTAGGCACTAATAAGACTAGAACTACACATAGGCACATACTTTCACTTACTAATGCTTTGGAGAGTAATTCATCAACTTGATGCTGTAACTTTTCATATTGCTTAGGATTTAATCGATAAACTACTTTGTTTCAAAGAACAAAGTCAGGAATTAAATCAATATGGTGTTGAATGTCTCTCAGGGGTGGAAGACCATGTGGTATTATATTTCCAATAATATCTATAAATTCTTGCAATAGAAGATGAACTAGTGGATCATGATCATGTAATTCTACTTTTAATTCTTCAACAGCAACAAGAACATAGACTTCTTTACCATTCCACATCTCTTCTTCAATTAAATTTTTAGACATTAAAGTGCTCACTACTTCCCCTTTAGGCTTAGCAAGCAAATTTGGTTTCATTGGAGCCAAAACAATACGAACACTATTTTTCACAAAAGAATAAGTGTTTTTAAAACTATCATCAAGAACCCCTCTATCATACAACCAAGGTTTATCCAAAAATAAATAAGAAACATCTGTAGGAGCTACATCACACCAGTTTTCATTATTATAATTCCTTCTAATTGAAAAAGGAACTAAGGAATATTTATTAACTCTTACCTCACTCTCTTTGTGAAACCACTAAATTTTGTGTGGCTTTGGATGCTTTTTTGTTTTCAACCTTAATTTCTCCATCATTTTTGTAGTCGTAACATTAGAGCAACTCTCAGAATCAATAATCAAATCATAAACTTTTCCATAAGAGGCGCATCTTATGTGGAAAATACTCTCTTGTAGCCACACATCCTCCTCCTCCTTCAGAATTATATTCAAACTCTTATGGATTTCAAGCTTTTCCCCTTCATCAGCGTACACAAATTCCTAATCATATACCTGTTCTATCATTTCTTCTTCAAATTTTTCCTCTTTAACCATAATCATAATTCTATAGTTTGGACATTTAGAAGCAATGTGGACATCGCCTTGGCATTTAAAACACTTTTTTGAGCTAACATTAAGTTGCTTGTCTACCCTAGGATTAGGCCACCCACGAATAAGTTTAGTTGAAAAAGATGATTTTGAATTGGAACCGATCCCTTAGGTTGAAGGGAAAAATTTGAAAGCTAGTTTGGGGGTACTCTTGCGAACCTCTTTTTACTACTTTCCAACAATCAATGCAAGCTTTCTCACATCATTAAAAGATCAATATTGTTAACATTGGATTGAATCACTAATCTCCTTTCTCAATCTTCCTAAATAATGTGCAATAATTTGCTTTTCTGGTTTAACTATATCACACTTTAACATAAGATATTCAAATTCAGTAGCATACTCTTCCATAGTCATGTTTTATTGTTACAAGGTTTAAATTTTTATAGTACATATCCATTCAGTAATTTTCATGCAAGAATTTCCATTTTAGCTCCTTTTTCATTTTTTCCCCATGTTTTGATCTGACTTCTACCTTTACAAGCCCTTTGCTTTTTCAAATTCTCCCACCATAAGGAAGCATATTTTCTAAATTTGATAGTATGCAACCAATCAAGAAACTCATTTGGCTGCATTTTCCCTTCAAATTTTGGAATATCAACCTTCACATCAACATTCCTTTAAAATGAGTGATTTCTTCTCCTTCTTTGATGATGGCAAGAAGAAGAACCATCACTTGATATTTGAGAATCATTCCCAAAAGGATTTTCATAATAACTATTAGTAGATGCATTTTTTTCATCTCTCCGATCTTTCATTATAATGAAGTCACTGTTAAAGTTTTTCAATCTATTTCCTTATCTCATCTATGTGAAAATCATGAATATCCCTTTTTGAAACATCACAATGAGACCCACGATGAGCCATCACAATCGAGCTTTTGACACCAAACCTGATATGGATAAAATTAAGAGGGAAGATGAGAGAAAAAAAAGATAGATAAATGAGTTAGGATAGATAAATGCCCATCGCTCCAAGGAAGCCACAACCTTAGAAATATAGAGCTTGTGTACGCACCACTTAATGGAATCCACCAAAGAGAAACAAAAATGCAAGAGGCAAAGCTCATCACTTAATGGAATCCACCAAAGAGATAAAGAAACTTGGAGAAAGAAGCACAATGACTCTTTAACTTCTTTGAATAATCGCCCATAATGATTTGCAAAGACCTACATTTGAAACCTATAAATAAAGAGCTTTGAAACATCTTTCTAATCAGAGGAAATTGAAAAAAAGTCTTGGAACATCCCTCATAGCATAAGAAATTGAAGAATTAATGAGATATTTTTGTTTAAAGAGAAGCATTAAATAAAACATTTGAACTTAGACTTTTTTTGACTAGTTAACCTTTCAGAATTAATAAGATATTTTTGTTTAAAGAGAAACATTAAATATAATATTGAACTTAGACTCTTTTAGCTAATTAACCTTATAGAAGGCTATTCATAAACTTCATTTGGGAATGCCTAAGTAACCTTTGAAAGTTGTGCCTGATTCTTGAATTTTGATAGTATCATCATATCTTGAACTTAGGTCATTTCTTGATCCAACTCTTAGGCTTCTATGTTGGATGCTTCTACATCATTACTATAAAAAGGGATTGGTTGAGTTTGGGTTCTACTTTTAAGTTTTCTAAAAATCCAAGATAAATTATTAAATATTTGGTAAATTTAGAGAATAATTGTGTCAATTTGAATTCAATTACTAGTAGATAAATAATTCACATTTGAAACTTACATGAAATCTAACTTGCCATCATGCAGTTGTTTCAACCTTACTTTTTTCTTTCTCTCTCTCCCTCCTTCCCCATTTCTCTTTTTGTGACTTCACATTCTTCCACTCAACTATATTCGAAATAACTATCCACTACCCATTAAATAAATTAAAAAAAAAAACATTTGAAGCCAATATTAATAAAATTAAATTCAAACTCATTAAATTTATGACTTCAAATAAAAACTATCAAATATGGCTTCAAAATTTTTAATTTCATGAAATTCCGTGATAAGCATTTGTAAGAAAATAGTTAAAACACATTTAATATTATTGAAACCTTTTAATTACATTTTCCTTTTAAATAACATGTTGCATTTATATTAAATTTAAAAGCTTCTGAGAACGTGTGAAGAGGCTTGAATATAAATAAATAATTATATTTATATAACAATAAAATATTTATTAAAACATATTAATAATATTTAATTTTTATTTGATGGATAATATCTATCTAAACATTTTCAACATTATTTTTAAATATAAAATACTAATTTTGATATTTATAATTTCCCACCTTATCACAATGTCAATTTAAAATATTTCTAAAATTTCATAAGAAATATTTTTGAAATATATATTTTCTTAAAGATAATATATTAGTTATAAATTTACATATAAATATAATTCAAAAATAATTTAAGGGCATGCATGAATTCTTATTAATTAAATTTTTTGTCATGAAATAGAACAAAATAATTTATAAATGAATTTACCAAAATATTAATACATTAAGAAAAATATTTTTGGAAAGATCAAAAAAATTTAAATTATAAATTTAACTAATTTAAAATATTAATATAATAATTTTATTAAATTGTAAGAAATATAATATTACCTCACAATTAATATAAATATACTTGTGTTAATTATATAGTCATCTAATAGATAAAAGTACGATAATAATTTATATACGTTTAAATGCATTTTAATTTAAAATCTAAATCTATATTATAAATTGTTATTAAATAAAATTAATCAAATATGTGTATCACACGTGCTATAAGCTAGTATCTTATATGTACAACTTTTGCAATAAAGTTAATATATGAGATTTTTTATCGATATTATTTTTAATCTGATCAAATTCACTAAAATAATCTTATCTAAATTTAATCTAAAAATTGAATAGTTCATCTTCATTTTTATATAAGATAACTTTTGCGGATATTTCTATAATATATATAGTTTTATTTAATAAATTGTTATATTATTGTTATGAAGTATAAATTTGATTCCTAGTAAAGTTAGTAAATAAGAAAATGACCCATAATTTAAAAGTAACAGTAATTAAGAATTTTTAATAATTATGAAACTTTTTAATAATTTTTTTAATAACATACCAATATAAGAATTGATAATAGTGTAAAATAGATGCACACTAACAATGGACCAAATTTAAACCCTATCTTTTTCACTTCAAAGATTTATCTTTAAAATTAGAGAAAATAATTAACAAATGGTTATATTATCTTTTATCAATAAGAAAGAAATTCTAATTTTTGAACCAAAATAATTTATTTAATTTTAAAAACATAATTAATCATCCTAAATTAAATTATTAAATGTGTTTATATATCCAATCTATGCTTTACTTGGGAGTAAGGAAAATAAAGAAAGAAAATGAAAGCATATCTTCCTAATTTTAGTTTATATTTTAGAATTAAATCAAGTAATAACTTGATTGATATATCAATTTTAAAGCCTACAATATATTACCATATTTACATTGACAAACACATTTTGTAAATTTACTTTATCTTAAGGAATTTTGAACTCATACTTCACAAATATGTAATTTTTGTTGGGTCGTTCTTCATCCAGCCATTGGACCACAAAGACAAGCATGATGCACAATTCGGCCGAAACGAATGCCCTGATGTCATTGCTGTTACTATTTCAATCTTGGATTTAGATTTTTTCTTTTTCTTCTTTATCATGATAGAGAAAGATGGATATAAAATTTTTACTTAATCTTATTATACATAAATAAAACAATTAAATCTCATTATACATAAAAATTTTGTGTTTACCTTTCTCCAACATAAACAAAACATGAAAAATATGATAAAATTAAATAAAATTAATGTTAAAGCAACGTAGATATGACAAGTTGATGTAAAAATGGTGTTATCCAACCTAAGTAAGTCTTGAAGAAAAATGTAAAGTTTTAAAGATGATTAATCATATTACTTGGCATAAGTCCAAAGTGGTAAAGTATGCGTTTTTCTTACATTTTGGGAAGATAACCTCTCTTGTCCAATTCTCACGTCTATTTTCTAGTTGTATTTTCACATTTTTTTCTTAAAAAAATTGTTTTACCGTAAATCCCACATCTTATATTAAGGTGGATTTATATTTAATATTTTTATCTATTTTGAAATGTTATATTTCCTACTTGCAAGAGTCAAATTCAAGATTAAGATAGAAAATCATTTGATTTTAAGTATGGATTTAAATTTAATTCACTATTAGTGTAAATAAATTTTATATTATCACTAATTTATATATTGTCGTGTTATTAAAAAATTATTAATTTTTTTTTTATTATTGATAAAAAATTTAATTGATCTTATTTTTAAGACTAAACCCTTATTCCAGTCCCTACACTAATTTAGTCTTTAAAATATTTTTAGTATCAATTTACTCTTTTAATTATTCAACTATACTAATCAAATCCCTTAATGAATTTTATTATTAATTTAATCATTTAATTATTTAATTATACTTAATTAAGTCCTTGTATTAATTTATTGTTGATATAATTAATAGCATTATTGATATAATAATTGATTCTTTAGAATGTGAACAATGAATATATGATCATATTAACTTACGTAAGCAAATTGGTTATTATATCATTAATTATTCTAACGAGTAAAATAATAAATTAGCACAAATATTTATATAGGTGTAATTTGAATAATTGAAAAACTAAATTGATACTAAAAATATTTCAAGAATCAAATTGATACAAATGAAATTATTGAGGAACTAAAATAAATATTTATTTTATTTTTTTATAACATGACATCTTTTTATTTATTAATAGTATAAATTACATCAATGATGAATCAAATTTAAATTCTTTATCTATTAATATAAAATATTACTATTAATTAATAAGAAGATGATATATCATTTAAAAAAAGTAAAAATAATTTATTAATAAATTTTTTTAATGATGTGATAATGTATAAATGATAATCTAAAAATGATTTACAACTCCTTTTACATAGTAATTAATGGTCCATAAACTTGGCACTTTGTTTGGGAACCCAATTCGGACCACTTGTACCGGGACTCGTGGCAAAGTTGTCGGTTCAAATCCCCCCTTTTGGACCATTGCAAAAGAAACTTTAAGGAAAGCATGAATGGTCAAAGATGTAAAAGTTGTCTCAGATAATGTGCGATGTGAGGCAAATTTGCGGAAAGTAAAATTATATGAAAATTTATTAGGTTTTGCTTGTGACATGTTCTATCGATATTTATATTTATGATTTTTTAAAATTTGTTTTTTAATTTTTGTTAGAAATTATATTTTTATTTAAAATAAGAAAAAAATTTATACAACTTTAGTTAATAAAATTACAATTTTTGTATACTAGTCACGTATAAAAATTATATAAAATAATAACTTTGGAGAAAATATAAATTATTCCTTTAACTCTGAGATAATTAGATATAACTATTAATTTTTATAAATAATTCCTTCAATTTTATATAAGTGATAAATTATATTCACATAATACATTATCTCATAATTTTAAAAAAAATTTAAATGTCATATTATATCGATATGAAGAAAAAAATGCAAGAATTATGATCTATGGGCTTTCTTCCTCGTTGAATAAGTAAATTATGACAAAATAATTAAAATGCCTCTAAAATAAAGAAAATAAAAAAATATACAAATCAAATTACTTCCAAATTTGAGTTACAAAGTCTCCATATTATATTTAATTTTTTCATAAAATTTTATGTCAAATTAAGTATATTTGCTCTTTTAAATATCTCACAAGATAAATATTGAGTATTAAATGTAATTATTCAAAACTTAAAGGGATGGATTATAAAAATTAATAATCATAATGTTAAATACAGTTATCTTAAAATTAAAGTAGGTAATTTACAATTTTTCCATTAAATCTTTTGTTAAATCTTTATAAAAACTTAAAAAAAATTTAAACATATAACCGCTTTGCCCAAAATTATTTGATTTGCGGTGCTTAAATTAATTAACTTCAAGCAACCACCTATAGTCAAATCAAATAAAAGGAAAGCATATTTCTAAGTTTGGTCAAACTCGTCTTGAATATCAAATAGATACACAAGATCTTGCTCACTTTTACGATGATTTCTTCCTAGTGTTTTGAATTTAAATTAAACAATATTTTATTTTATTTATATTTCTTGATTTACATTTATGTTATTATAAAACATACCCTAAATTAAAATGATAAAATTGTCAAATAAAACTATTTTATCTCAAATAAAATAAAATCTAGTTATTACTGACATAAAATCACCCGATTTCAAAAATGGCTAACATGATAGTAAAATAAAAATGAAAAATGAAATGAAATAAAATCAAATTTTATTTAATTTAAATTCAAATATGTCATTTTAAAATGAAATAAAATTTAATTTTTGTTGTCTTCCAAATAGGGAGTAAGACTTTGCTGCTTTGTAGTTGCTAGAAACAATGTTGGGGTAATGTTGGATATGTGGTTCCAAGTGGAGCAATGTGAACCTGTTAATTGCATGAGAGTTATTGCCATTAAAGTCTGTATGTCTTAAGGGTGAACTCTAACTTATTATTGAGAGTGATTGCCTCTGTGGATGCTGTTGAAGGAAAATCTTTTGGATTATCAATAGTGTGTTTATTTTTCAAAAAAAAAAAAAAATGATTGGAGACATATGATAGTCTTTTTTTTTTTTAAGTATATTTTTTATTAAATTAAATAAATTTGCTCGAACTCTTGAATTTGTATAATTTACATCATTTTTTTTTAAATTCAGAAATATATGTTATAAATTATCAGCCATTTTGTTTGATATATATTTGAATAAACTCATACCGGTGCATATTTATATAATGATCCTTTTTGTCCAATACCTATCTTACATAGGAAAAAGACTTGCGGTGAAAAATAATTATTAACTAATTATAATTAAAAATTAAATCAAATTCAATTAAAATTATTCATAATAACTTATACAAAAATCAAATAAATTTTATGGATATCCACATAAATATAATATTTATAACATAATATTAATTTTTCTGATTTTTGATTGTAACCATTTGTGGCATGCAAAAAATGTTTTAAACATATGTTAATAACTAATTTGTAAAAGCTATTAAATACGCTTTTTATTATGACATTTGCTGCATTTATTAAAGCAAAAGTGAGTCAAAAATTCAGAAAATGACATTATTTGATTGGAAGACCTCATACTTTGTTTTTTTTTTTTTTGTGAGATGCATAGAGGGTAATTGAGCAATTAAGGATATACGGGAAAATCCTTCTTACATATACTGCACAGTATCTTAATACGCACTTAAGATATTTTAAAAATATTTTTAAAATTTTATTATAAATGTTACAACTTATATACAAAATTTTATAAAAAAGAAACTGGAATTTTGTAAATGCACTAAATATTTGTCAAAACCTAATAATAATTTCTTATATACACTGCAACTCACTCTTTAATGATTGTCCAAACCACACCATAGAGTATTTTACAATTTTATTGAAAATATGAGATAAATAGAGCATACTCAATTTGTGCAAGCTTTCTAAGAATCTTCTTCCTTTAATTTGCTCAAGCTTTACCTCCAATGAAATTTAAACCTATCCAAAATAAAACTAGGATTTGATGCCAGACTTTAATAATAATTAAAAAATCATTACAAGTAAAGATATGGATATCGGCACAGAAATACAATATTTTAAAAGGTTGTGAACGAAGAATGATGTATCTTATATATCTCAAACACGCAAATGGCAAAGAGAATGTGCGATTAAAGGGATGTTGGGATGGTGACCCCAAAAGTATCAAATCAATCGCCTCAAGGATGAGGGCACTAGGTAGGTCTAAGCAAGCGATATAATATTTTTTTAGGATGCAAGTTGAATTGGATCTGTACATATTTCACATAAATATTCATAAATAATTTGATCAATAATATTGTATCAAAAGCCTTTTATAAAAAAAAAAATACATAAATTTTTAAATAATATATCTTCTGTAATACCTCATAAAAAATAAAAAATACAAAATACTAAAAAGAAAAAAAAGGGACTAAATTGAAGAGTTTAAAATTTCGTTGGGGTCAGATTTTAATTTTTAATTTTTCTGAAGGGCCTATTTGAAGTTGATAGAAAGTTTTGGGATCAAATTATAATTTTTTTTCATTTGGTCGTACGTGTAAATTTTTCCCAGCTGAATTTTTGTAATACCTCAAAATAAATAAATAAATAAAAGAAAAAAAAGAAAAAAGTGGCTGAAGGACTAAATTGAAGAGTTTAAAATTTCGTTGGGACTGGATTGTAATTTTTAATTTTTTTGGAGGGCCTATTTGAAGTTGATGAAAAATTTTGGGAGCAAATTGTAATTTTTTCCATTTGGCCATACATATAAATTTTTCCCAGCTGAATTTTTCTCTCGACCTCCTCATTTTTCCCAAAACTTCCTGGCGTTGTCTTCTTCCTCGCCTATCTCTGACCGACCTCCGTTCTCTGGCGGTTTTCTTCTTTGCCCGGCACCTTTACTGTCCCTTTCTCTGGCCGATCTTCTTGCTTTCTTTTCCTGGTGTCTTCTTTCCCTTTTCAAACGTTGTTTTCCTTAGTCAAACAACCTCTATTGCAGTGGTTGATGTCGTCATCTTCTTTGGCCTTTTGCTTTCCAGCAACATTTGGCAACTTCTCTCTTCCTCCAGTGTTATACACAGCTTACGGCAGTAGCTAGTTCAACATGTCCTTCCCCTGTTTCAGCTGGTTCGGCCAGCAGCTCCACAGACTCACCGATGGCGTCCCAGCTTCGGTCGAGTTGGCTACTAACACTTCACATTCCTGTGAGTATTCCTAAATTATCGAATTTATTTTATAGTAATCATACAACTGATTTTTCAAGATACTTATGTTAAAAACCTTTAATAGTGCAATTCATTCAGCAACTCCCATAGGCTCGCTGGCAGAGATCCAGCTCCGGTCGAGCTATCCACCAGTATTTCGAAAGCTGGTGAGTAATCTTAGAACAAAAAATTTATTTTATAATAACTCTATATATCAAGTTTCCAAGAAATCCTATTTGAAACCCTCATTTTGGAAAGCTGAGGAAACTTGAAACTTTTCTTGTAGATTTGCTTTAGAGAAATTTCTATTGAAGGATTTAGCATTATAAAGAGCGAATAAATTATCCTAAGAAGTGTTTGAGGTGAGTGGATAATCCTCCTCACTTATTAGTCCCATGTGTACACATAAAATGATTTAATTCTATGAAATGCATAAATCATTTGAAACAATGGGATTTTCTATATATATATATTAATCAGACTTTGAAAGTATTTTTACATGCTGTATGTATTCATGAAATGGTTGGCTATGCTAAAATTATGCATTTTCATATTGATTTGTATTATGAAAAATGATAATGCCATTTTTGCATGTGATGTATGAATATGAAAGTACTTTAGCTGGCTCATGCATTTCTATATATATTGCTTACCCAAATAATAAATTTCTTGCTACATAATATGTTTAAAATATTAATTTGGAATTTTGGATCCATTGGTAATTCCCGAGAAACGCTCAAGTGCACTTGTGATTGGTATATGTGTTGGAGGAATAAGGTTGGGGAGATATGTTTGGTGTAATAAGGCAGGATGGAGATACATGCTACATTTGATATGATATTATTAAGTTGGTTGCCTGTAGAAAATTACTCTTAGATCCTAATGGTAAATGAACACAACAGTTATTACAAATATCTTATTATTTTGAGATCATGGTTGTTTATTTCATTTTATCAAATATTATGATTTCAATTACTTGA
>JANHAO010026511.1:0-11081 GCA_026873985.1 Saraca asoca | reverse complement strand
AAAAGTTAAACAAAAACCACAAGTTAATGACTATTTAAGAGGTAAAATCAAGTATTTTTACAGGTACATTTTCTACTTATCATGACACTTAGTGCATAAGAGACATCTGACCACATACATAGTATGACATATATGATTGATCCCATTACAGATGCATATGAAGTCTCATTCATACATTTTTGTTCATCTTCCATCTTAGGACATTGTTTATTAAACAAGTGAACATCATGAGACATGGGTAAAAACCATTTCTTAGACCTATCCATGCTAAACCTTTTTAGCACTTTGTCTATTATATGGATTAGGAGAAGCTATGCATCTTTTTAGATCTATCCCTTTACATCTTTGTACCAAAAATGTAGCCTATTTATCCTAAATCCTTTATGGACAACATCTTGGACATCCATAATGTGATAGATTATAACATGCGAATATTGTTTCCTATAAGCAATATGTCATATGCATACAATAATAGGAAGATGAACACACTTCCACTAACCTTCTTGTATACACACGGTGCATCAACATTCTTGATGAAGTTAAACAATTTGTCTATTTTATCAAAATGGATGTTCCAACTCCTTGAAGCTTACTTCAGTCCATATATGAACCTTTATAACTTACATAACTTGTTCAGTCTTAGAGACAAAGCCCTCAGGTTATATCATATATACATCCTCTTTCAGGTATCCATTAAGGAAAGTTGTTTTGACATCCATTTGCCAAATCTTATAGTCATGGGATACAACTATTGCAAGTAAAATTCTAATGGACTTCAACATGGCAACTGGTGAAAAGTTTTCCTCATAGTCAATACCTTGTACTTGGCTATAATCTTTTGCCACCAACCTAGCCTTGTAGGTTTTCACTTTGCCATCTACATCTATTTTTCTCTTAAAAACCCACTTGTACTCAATGGGTTTTATTCCTTCAGGTGCAGTGACTAAGTCTCATGCTTAGTTTTCATACATTGAATCCATTTTAGATTTCGTGGCTTCTCACCACTTCAAAGAATTAATATATGATATTACTTCCTGGTAATTATTGGATTCATTGCCATTCTCATGTGTGAGGAGAAAACTATATCTTTTAGGTTCATGACATTCCCTACTTGATCTTTAGAGCACAAGTGTACTTTGAGCTCGATTACTTATCTCAACTCTTTGAGATACTTGATTAGACTTATACTCAACCATGTAATCTATATTATTATGTGTTTCTTGAACATTTTCAAGTTCCACTTTACTTTCACTAGCCTTTTCAAGGATAAACTCCTTTTCTAAGAAGGCAGCGTTTGTTAAGATCAAGTCCTTTTACTCAACAGGGTGGTAAAAGTAGTAACTCCTTATTTCCTTAAGACATCCCACAAATAAGTATTTATCACAATAAGATCCTAACTTGTTTATGATAATTCACTTCACATAAGTAGAACATCCCTAAATCTTTAAATGCGAAAAACTTGGTTTCTTCCCGAACCATGGCTTATATGGTGTCTTATCAACAGACTTCAATGGGATATTGTGAAGGATGTATAGAGTGGTTTCTAAATTGTAGCTTTATGAAAAGATTGGTAAAGTTGCAAAGCTCATCATGAACTATCCCATGTCAAGCAAAGTATAGTTTTTCCTTTTTGAAATACCATTCATTTGTGGCATTGCAAGTGGAGTCCATTGTGAAAGAATTCCAAATCCCTTTAAATAATCCATATGTCCCTAAATTAAGTATTCTTCACCTTGATTTGATTTGAGTGTCTTAATAAGTTTTCCAGTTTATTTTTTATACTTCACTTTTGAATTCTTTGAACTTTTCAAATGCTTTAGAAGTTTATTTCATTAAATACATGTATCCATGCCTCGAATAATAATGGGTAAAGGTGATAAAGTAGGAAAACACAACTCTTGCTAGAGTAGTCAGTAGACCACATACATCACTATGTATCAAGTTTAGTACTTTTTTGGCACGTTCACCCTTTCCTCTGAAGGGTTTCTTAGTCATTTTCTCAATGAGACATGTTACAAGTTTCATATATTTCATAATCAAATGGATCCAAGTATCTATTTTTATATAACTTTGTGATTATTAATATAACCAAGTCTACAATGCCAATTATAGGACAAATTTATGGATTCATTAAAATTTAGTTTCTTATTTTTAATAGTTAAGATTTCTTGTCACAGTTCTAGAACATACAATCCATAAACAAGTTTTCCAATACCATGAAATATGTTATCACGTGAAAAAGAATAACTCTTAGTCTTAAAAGTAAAAGTAAATCTTTCTTGATCTAAACAAGAAATGGAAATAATATTTTTATAAATTGTAGGAACATACTAACAATTATTAAATTTTAAAAATAAGTCCATAGCCAATTTTAAAAGGTAGATTCCTATGCTAACAATAGCAACTTTTGCTCCTTTCTTGACACATGTCTACTACACCTTGTTGCACCTTTCTACTATTTCTTAGTCTTTACATATCATTACTAATATGTGAGCCATAGCTGGTATCTAAAACCTAAGAATCAATAAAATAGTAAAACAAGTTTATCTCTATCACATGGATATTTTACTTGAAGTGGAAGAGTCTCTAAACTTTTTTTGCTTCACGTTCTCAAGATAAGCTTTTACAATTTCGCCTTCAATGGCCTTCTACTTTGCAATGGTAACAAATGCCTTTGCGAGCACTTTCTTTCTTCTTTTGTACACCTCTTTTAGGTTTCTTAACCTTAGCCTTAGTCTTAAAACTCTACTTCTTGGGCTTTATCTTCTTTCCTTTCTTAGGCTTAGAAAAGGTTATGACTATCAATACATATTATTCCTTCTTAAAAGTCATTTTGATAGTCTTAAGCATATTAAGTAACTTTGTAAAAGAGACTTCTATCTTATTTATGAAGAAATTCATGGAAAACTATCCATATGACTTAGGAAGGGAATGCAATATGTTGTTCACTACATGATAATTATGAATCACATGGTCAAGTTAGGTCAATTCTCTATTATCTCGATTATCTTTAGCACATAAGTTACAACATATGATCCCTTGGCCATTTTGTAGTTGAATAGTTCATGAGATACCTGGTATCTTTCAATATGAGCATGCCTTTTATAGGACTCTAGCAAATGTAGAATTATCTCAAACAAAGTCATATTTTCATATTACCTTTAAAGATCAGAAGACATTGATACTAGTGTCACACACGTTACTTGTTCAACATCTTCCTGATGTTGCAAGTGAGTAACAAAGCCAAAACTTGCGTACTCACTTAAACTTTCAAACAATGGTATAGGAGGATCCTTCTTAGGAACATAGGTTATCTTTGCCTGTTTAAGGACAATCTTCAAGTTTTGTAACCAGTCAATGTAATTTGGCCCAGTTAGCTTATTATTAGTTAGTATGTTTCTTAAGAAGATATTATTCGTCATTTTAACAACCTTCAATAAGAATTGAGTGGATCAATATCTAAGCATAATGTTTAATTTATATGGATTTTAATAAAGTGAACTCCCACTATTTTCTTCAATTCTAATAACCCTTTGTTAGAATCAGATTATCACAATGAATGATAATCGTAATAGGTTAGGATCTCGATTTAATTTACTTGATCTTGATGGAGGCTAGGGAAACCAAATAAATTAGAATAGGTAGACAATTTAGCTTATCAATTACATCTTAGTGTAACTCCTAATCATTAGGTTGATAATTCTTTTTGTCATTTATTATCTATCACATTAAACGTGATTAAAAACCCTTTGTTTATAATGTTCAAAGTGAAACCTAATCACACCCATACATTGTATAGTCAAGATATGGACCATCCAAACTATACATATATGCTAAGTTGAAACCACCAAACAAGAACATCACTAATGTTCTAATAATAATAACATGAAAAATGTAGTATAACCTTGACTGAGGTCAACAAGTTATCATGAAATCAATCTCTGGTTATTATTATTTTGATGGGTGGTGATTAATCATGTTCTTAACATATAACTTAAATCAGTGAGGAATGTTTTAACTCGTTTAGGGATTAACTATTTAATGGTCTTGTGTATGGAATGTATACATTCAATTAGTCTATGTTCACATATACATCAACTAGTCTATATCATACATACATCACTATATATATCACAGTATAAATCCCATATGATCATAACATATGTAGTATGATTATAGACTAATTTAAAATTATTTCCCTTAAGCCATAAAAAGGAAAATCTCCATCATATGTGTCTCTTGTCTCCATAAAGCCACTCACTATCACATTTTAGGCACCTTTATGAATAGCTTCTAAAGTAAAATAAAATTTACTAATTCTATTCTATGTGACTAATTACATCATATAGAAGAAACCTTGAGTTACATTAAAAGGAAATAAGATGAGAAGGGAATTTTACATTCAAAAGTTAAGAGAAAGGCAGGATATGCAGGCCTTATGTATTAAAATACCTAGTAATAAAAATATGTTCATAAATATATTTAATCCATGATCATTTTTCCATACATTCAAGTATATATGATACATATAAGACAAGAAAGCATAGAGCATTAACTATTTTATTCAAATTATTGTTATGCATGTCTCAAGTTATTTGATTAACATTTAATTCTAGTAAGTTGACTAATTTGATTATATCATTAAGACATAATAACCAATATATTTTTGGAAATTAATCTTAATAAATTTCAAAACCAATCAACTAGCCAAATCTACTATATTTTCCAAAACTTTGGAATCAAGTAAATAAATAAAAAGAAAAATTTCAAAATTATTTTCAATTAATTAGCATTGATAAGTATAATAAAAGGAAAGTTTCCAACATTATTTCCAATCAATGTGTAATGATATTCAAATTAAATCCAAAGTTAAGGTAGTTTTCACAATTACAAAAATACAATTTAGGCAAGTTTTCTTAAAATTAGTTATGTTTGCAATTAATTTCCTAAATTGTATTTATGTAATTAAATTATACGGTTAATTAATTGTTATCACAACTAATCAAAGGACTAATTGGTTATCATCACAACCAATTAAGGTGGCCAAAACTATTATGTGTGGTGGCTAGAAAATCGACTAGCTATGGTGATCAAACTAGCATAAATTTTGGCTAGTAGTTGCTATGGTTAGCCACCTACTGCTTTGTTTGGCCAGCTTGTTAGCATAATAGCTAGCTCGTTCCTTTCCAATGGGTTTTTTTTATCTGAAGTGTAAATCTAACCCATATTGGTTTTGAAAAATTTTTTTACAGAAAAATTCTTCAAACATAATCTCTATTATTACCACAACAATCAAATATTTAATCATAATTAAAAGAAAACAACATAGGTTATAATATCACTTTTAGGAAAAATAGATCAAAAGCATCAAATATGTGCAACAAAATCTTTAAGATTTTTCCTAAGCCTAGATCATATTATTTACAAATTAATTATAAAGCTTGGTATAATTCAAATAATTTTAAAGTAACGATTTAAATTATACCTTCTCGAGAGTCGTTCTCAAAATCCTTAATTTCCAAATCTGAATTCAATCTTTAAGTAATTCCATGAAGAATGGATACAATCAATTCCTCTGAATTGTCTTTAGGCAACTCTTTCATATTTGATTTTCATTACCAATGGTGATTCAAACAAACTAATTCGATCTAAAGCCTCCATCAATGTTTACAAAATAGGTAAAGTAAGAAAATCAATCACTTAGTTTAAGAGGTGCTAGCTCTCTATAGAGTCACAAATTCATTAGGCCAGAGTTAGTGTTTAAATGCAAAAAAAAAAAAAAAGAAAGATAAGAAGTGGGATCACATAGAGAGTTGGATTCACAACACATGTGCTAGGGTTATATTGGTGTGTTGTGTTGTTACACACTAGGGTTTATATCTAACTCCTTCATATAAAAGAGATTGGAATAAAAGAGTGGGGAGAAAACGTGAGTTACGCACAAGCTAGGGTTTCTCCTTACTTACGACGTCCAATCATCAAATGGATGGGTTACATGGCTAATGCTGCCCTCTTAGCCTAAGGAGTCAATACTTCTTGTTTAGATCATAATATGACCAAACTCATTAGTCTCATGCACCTTCTTTTATGTCCAATAAGCCCACATACCTTTCTATGAGTCCAAACTCATAAACTCTCTTACGCAATTATTCTCTAATTATTTTAAATAATTAAAACAACTTTCAAAGTGAGGAACTATTCCTTTACTTATGATTTCTTTTAGAGTTAATGTGAATGTTCTAACAACATCTAAATATCAACATTGAAAATTTGCTACTATTTAATAATTTTAATTTCTATTAGAAATTATTAAATAATCGATTACTTAACACTTCTAATCATATTAGAATACTTACTTAATCATTTAAAATTTCTAAAATGTTTACTAATTTAACTCTTGAATTTAAAACGTTTCACATACTAACTTTTCCTTTAACTTTAGATTAAAAAGATTCTATTGTGTGTGACCCATTATATTTCTATGCGAATTTATTTGTAAGTTTCTTTAAGCTTAATTGAATTAAAACTCTTTTTAATTCAAATATAATTTTCCTAAATTTTTTAAACAAATTCATAGATCATGATTAGTTTCTAGCAAAGTATTATGACCACCCAAATGCTAAGAATAGATCTATAAAAATCAAAACCTTTTGTGATAAGGTGTTAGTGTATAATTTGATGCCTTCACCTCTTGATATTCAAATTGAACTTTAGGTATAGTTCAAGTGTCAACCACAATTTGAACATCCAATTATAGGTGCATGTTTCACTATATGCTATCTCACAATTAATTATACGTAAAACTCTTTTTATATATAAACTAATACACAGACCTATAATTTTGATCATAGTACAAGTATCAAAATATCTTTTGAATATCTTTTCTTGTTACCAAGGAGAATGAGTTTTTTCTTCATCAATTATTGCCTCCATATACTTCATGGTGCACCTAAAATTATTCATATCTACTTTTTAAGATTGCTAGCCTATAATAAAATCAAAATATACAACTTCATACATAAGATATTATGTTAATCTCAAGTTTAAGGATCACTTATACCATTTTTCACATGAGAAGTCTATTGACACATAGTAACATTTCATATGGGTTCTTATAATGGGTCAATTTAGTCATATGTTCCATAAGATATATCTTCCTGTTTATTCGGATATCAAGAAATCTATAATGTATGAGATCATTGCATTCTATAGAAGAATGTGACATGACAGATGTTAGTTTACTTACAAATAATTGATATCTTATTTTCTTAAGTATTCAACAACTAGTGATATTTAAAAATATAAATATATGTATAAACTATCTCATAATTACAATCTCAATTGTAATTTATTTATACATAATTATATTTCAAGGACTTTATCCAATATTGTTCATGTCATTACAATTGATTGTCTCTATGGCATCTATACAAACAACTTGAGCATATATCAAGCTCCCAACTACACTAGCATAAGGTCAATTTTTTATTGATGATTTCTTAATCTCATTTCTAGGATATTGGTCTTTGCTATATTTATCATCATAAGAAATAGGCCTACCTCTAGGCTTACATTTGACTATATTAAACCTTTCAAGAATATAACTGAAATATGACATGCGGGAGAGTCGCAACATGTTTATTGATCTGTCTCTATGAATTTCAATTTGTAGAATAAATGTGGTATCACCAAGATCTTTTATATCAGAATTCAATGATAGAAGTGACTTAGTCTCATTGAATAAATTAACATTAGCACTCTCAAGTAAAATGTCATCAACATAAGGAATAAGGAAGATAAATTTGCTCTTACATACCTTAAGATGCACGCATTGATCATCATTATTCTCAACAAACCCTATAGATGTGATAACTTCATCAAATTTAAGGTACCATTGTCTTAATGTTTGCTTCAAACCATAGATACATTTTTTAACTTAAAAACTAGATTTTCTTTTCCACTCTCAACAAAACTCTCAAGTAGTTGCATATAAACTTTTTCATACAAATCCCTTTTTAAAAAGGTTGTTTTCACTTCCATCTGATGAAGCTCAAAATCATAATAAGTCATTAAGGCTATAATGGTCCTAAAATAATCCTCAATTTGAAGAAACTAAAGAGAAAGTGTAACATCCAAATGTCGTATAAAATGATGGCTATAAAGATTTCTTTTACAAATTAGGAATATTTTAAAGTTTATAAATATAAAATTTAGGAAACATATTTGAAGAGACTTTAGTAAATAATTCTATTTGGTGATTTCTTTTTTCATCATATATGTTATAAGTGCTTTGGTTTACTTAAATATTATAGAAATTCAAGTATTTTAGTACTAAACAAACATGCAACTTATTTATTACAAAATTCAAGATTTAGACTTTCTTTACTGATATTGTGATTTTGTTAAGGAGACTCCCAAATAAATGATAATGTATTCAAGGTGTTACTCTATATGCATAAGCGATTCGATGAATTTTAGATAAACTATAAATTTAATAATACATGTTTTGGAAATATATATAGATAATTTCCTTAAATATTTGTGTTATTTATTTTAACTATTCAATTACTAGACAATTTAATTCATAGTAATATTTATATCTATGGTTTATAAAATACATTTAAATTTTCTTTAATTTGAATGTAAAATATTATCTTAAAAACTTTGGTTATTTAATGTATACCAATTTAACCTTAGTTTTTAACTATTATGATTTTTAAAAAAGCCACGACTAATCTTGTAAACAAAGTATATAATTAAATTATATTTGTTGACGGTGAAATCTGGTTCTGCCAAATTTTTGTTAACTAAGATCAATTCTTAAACTCCAAACTACTTTCTGGTTAACGAAATGAGAGATATGGAAGATAATGAAGATGGTGAAGAGGAAGAACAACAATGGTATGCAATATTTTTAATGTGGTTTAGTTAAAACCAAGCAGCACTGGTCCCTACATGTACAGTAATTTTTATTCATCTGAAGGAAATTTACAGAGTTTCAGTATAGTTTTTCTCTCTCTTCCTCTACAGGGATCCTCCTCCCCCTATTTATAGAAGCTGAGAGATTACAAATGTAATTTTACATGTTATAAATAAGTTACATCAAACATTGAATGCATAAGATAATATAAACTCCTACAAATCGACTTCTGCAGGTTATTTTTTTTGGGTGGGTCTTTTGTCTGTGAGCTAACTTAAGTTTGTCGAGTGCTCCATCTTGTTGAGCTTTCATCTAGGCAATGCGTTACATCTTGCCAGCCGTTTCTGGCTTGGGGTCACTGCAGGCCTTTGGTCAGCGGGGTCAAACTCACACATGGCAAGGTAAGCTCTGATGAGCTGGACCTCTAGCCTTTGGTTTCGTTGCATCTCAACCTCATGATTAGCGAGGTGGTGCCTACTAGGTAACCTTGGCGAACTGGACTTCTTTTGGTTAGATTCAGTTTTTGTTAAGCCCTTACCTGTCTACTTTACGAGACTGGATTTTATCCATTTCATAAACCCCTCAACTCTTAGTTCGTTTCATAGACTAGGAGTTGTAATTTTGCTAAGCAGTTAAAGTCTTTGCGCTTAGACTATCATGTTATCTTTTTAATCTTCAATCTTTTATTCCGCCTGCTTTAGGCCATACTTCCTACTATGTGTAATTCATGGCCATTAGTGTGGTAGCCTTGCTTTCTCTAGATCATTCTATCTAGGAACAACCAATTATCCTTAGGTCTCTTACTAAACTCAGACTAGTTTATAAAGCCTAAGACACTCTTCTTGCTTCTTTATGGAATGGCCTGATGGATGCTTTAGTTAAGCCTCCCATGTTTTTAGTAGTTTGGCTTCTAGTGAAGCGCTTTGAGGTGTGCATGTAATGCCTCAAATAAATAAAATAAATTAATCATAATGTTAGTATTATTGTTTGGGGGAGTAAGGAGGAAAATAAAAGTTGATATGGATTGAATTAGAAACTCTTCAAAGCTTTGTGGGCAAAACTTGAAGTTTTGCAAAGTTTTGGGCCAAAATGCAAATTTCCTCAAATTGGATTTCTTTATTAATATAACTTCAGATTTTTTTTTCATTTTCTTTGACTTTTCCAGCTGGTTTTACGCCCTCTCTCCCTCTTTTTTTTCCAGCAAACCCGTAAGCCCTCTTCTTCTCCTTGCTTTGCCGAAAACACACACACATCCACACACAACACATTCGGTTTCTCTCATCTTGATAACCGGCGGTTCTTCTTAATTTTTTCGGTGAACCAGCAGCTCTTCCATCTCCTCTTCCCTTCCTCTTCTGTTCTGGCGTGTTTCCCTCTCAGCTGGACCGAAATTTTTGCTGCTGTCTAGCCGAACAAGTCCTCCTTGGCTGGCGGCAACTTCTCCTCCTCTTGCTGGTAAGTCTTACTCCACTTCAACCCTTCATTTGTGGTCTTGTTTGGCTGAGTTCTTCTCTGATTGTGGGGCATGTTCTTGACTGAAAAACTGAACTAAAAACAGGGGAAAATTTGTGAGTTTCGGCCAGCACTTGGATAGGGAACTCAAGAGAAATTTTCAGTTCAAAGATTGGTTGATTCTAGTGCATTGGAGGGTGGTGAGTACATCTAAATCATAAGATTTATTTTTTTGTGATTTCTTGAGCAAGTTTCAGCACCTTAATCATAATCTCCCTTAAGAGGGTTTCTTAAGAAATTGGGTATTTTGTGAATGTTTTATGCCAGATGAGTGATTGGTGAGCTAGTAGCTTCATTTGCCCTCCAAAGTTGAAGCTCTTGCAAGAATTACAATAACTTGTGTTTAGAGAACACTTAAGGTGAGTAAGCTTACCCTTTCTACCTAAATTGCTATGGTAAGTTAATAATGGCTATGAAATGTGAATTTGAGGGTGAATGTGCTTCCTATTTCTTTCTTGGAACGTGAGAACTTAGATTGTTTTGAAAGGAGTTGGATTTCCATGTATGTCGTATTTTGTGGTAACATGAATTGTCTTGATGAGTTTTTCTGAATGATGTATTGTCCCATGCTGTTATTTATGATAATTTGTGTGTTTGAGTCATAATTTAAGTAATAAGGGGCGATGGCGCTTCGGGCTTGAGCTTCGAC
>JANHAO010026510.1:0-11094 GCA_026873985.1 Saraca asoca | reverse complement strand
ATATAATATAATTAATTGTGACATATTATCTAATTATTTTATAAAAACTTTATTTCTTCCTTTTTTTATTTTTAAAATTTTTTGGGAATTTTTTCTTTTTTATTTTTTTATTTTTATTTTCTATTTTTCTTATTTTAAAAAAAATGAAATAAAAAAGTAGGGGGTATTTTGATAGAATTTTCAAAGGTGAAGGGGGAAAATAATAGAATTTTTAAAGATGAAGGGGGAAAATGATAATAGTTAAAAAGATAAGAGGTATTTTGATATTTCTTGAAACATGAAGGGGGAAAATGATAATTATTTTATTTTTAGGGGGGGAAATAGAAATAACCCTATTTTTTATAGAAAATAATATATATCTAATAAAAAAATACAAGCATGTATACCTTGCCTCGCTCTTATAAATATTATAGTTTACTTTTTTTTTTTAAAGAAAAAGCCTCTAAAAATTGGAGACACTGGGACCCATAAAGGAGAGAGAGAGACAGAGGGATGAGAGAGTTTTTGTTTGTTTGAGGAGTTTTCTTGGTTGGTTGGTTTCCGTTAATACTGCGTGCGTTAGAGCGGGTTCCGATCAACTTCATCTCTCTCTCTCTCTCTCTCTCTCTCTCTCATCCAACTGCCTCTCTGCTTCGGGAGTACTTATCCATACTTTATTTCCAACTTTTCATTTTCCATATTACTCCTTTTGTTTTTTAATTTTTGAATGTCAATGCCTAATTAAAAAAATAGTAAAGAAATAAAATTTAAATTCATAATATAAAAATAGGAGCAGAGAAAGGTCTCCAGTATACCCTACACGTCTTTCAACGTAGAATCGGTCCTAAGAAGGTACACTTTTCTTTTGTCCCCTTAATGTTTTTCTGATATTAATTATTCTTTTTATTCCTTTTTTTTTTCTTTGAAAAAGTATAATGCTGGGATTTCACCTGATGCCAAGCCCATTGTTTCATCCCTAATTTAAAGTTTTTTCCACCTGTCAAAAATGAATATTTTTTTTTTACCAAGTCAAAGTATTTTTTTTTTTCTGTGAATTTTTTTCAGCTTTTGATTCGAGGTTTTTGGAGATTTACACTGGGGAAAATTCTAGGAAAATTTTGATTTAGTGGATTTGTTAAATCTCATTGAGTTTGCGTTTAGGTTTTCTTTAGTGTTCTGAATTTTACAGGAATTTTCATGGTTAATTTATTTGTACGCAAACTGGTATCTCTCTATTGAGAAGTTTGCATAAAGCTATTTTTGGATAACTTTGCTGCATTGGGTACAATGATTTTCTGTATTTCTTTTCCAGTTCATATCATTTTCTGGGTTAGTTTCTTTGCTCATTTTGAAGCTAGAAACTGTTTCTTTAATGATTCTTTGATTAATTATGAGTCTCTAATAGGTCTCTGTTTTTGCAGGATTAAGTGTTCAATTAGGGGTTCTATATATTTGCATTGAATGGAACAGTTAAAATTGGCTTCAGAATCTCACAAAGAGGTATGATTCATATTTGTTTTTTCAAACCCTAAAAATTCAGTTTTGGATTATATTTGGCATATTGTAGGAGATTCTAATTCACATCTGTGATATATAAATCCCATACTTCTGTTCAATTCTTTGATAATCTTTCATACGTTTGATTTTTATTACCAAGAAACTGCAGATCTGTTTTTTTGTGTTTATTTATTTTAAAAGTTGTTGCTATTCTTGTTCAGTTTTCTTTTGTTTTTCTGCTGTCATTCTGGTTGTAGCTTTGTATATTTGCCTTGTACGAGCTATTGTTAGATAATATTTGTAATCTTCTTGCTTGGGTAATAAAAGAATTCCAGAATGATTCTGGTTTATTCATCAGTTTTGTATCCCTTTAATTTTTACTGTAACCTTTTCTTTAACAAATAATAAGGCTTTCATAGCTATATGGGTTCTTTGTTTCATGGGGTTTAGAACTTTTCATCTCACCTAGGTGGTGACTACTACTGAGAGGGAAAGGCAAATTGGACTCCTTTTTGTATCAAATAACACTAACTGCTTTCATGGTTTTAGTTGGTATGTGATTCTGGTTGAAAACTGCAGCTTGAATTTGTTGAACGTAATGTTTGATGTCACTGATAAATCTTTATGGTTGGAATATGACAATGTTGGAGTTAAGATTCACAGTTGACAAACAATAAACTGGAACAAGTTTTGGGAGTATTTGTCGCTTTTTATCTCTCTTTCTCTCTCTCTGTCTCTCTCTCTGTCTCTCTCTCTCTCTCAGCTTCCCTTTCTGGAATTTTCAACTAATATAAGCTCAATTTATTTAGGTCTTATCATGTCCCATAGTTATATTTGTGACAATTGACGTTTATCTGTCAATACTTATCTTTGGATCAAAAGCTTTAGTGATGTGGAGGCAATTATTATGATATTCCATTGATGTCATTGTTTGATAGACTCCTTTGTTTTTTCCTTTGTGATATCCTTGGTGAGGCAGCTAAACTTGAATTTAACATACTTAGCATTCTTATTCTTACCTCTGGGGTTTTTGCAGAAAAGTAACAATACACTTGAGTCTTCAGGCAGTCCCCGACATAGAAAGGTATGCAGATTGTCTCACTGTGTGGTCAGTGGTGTATATATAATTCTACTTTTTCTCTCTTCTCTTATTATTGTTTGTACTACCTTTCTTGAATGATATAATTGTGTTTAGCATTAGTTGTGATATAAGTATTCGCAACTACAAGCAATACTTTATTTGGTGACAATGAGATGAGTCTAACATGAAACATCTGGTTCCAATTCATTTCAAGGCATATTTCCTAAAAATTGGGTGTGGATGTGTACTCAAAAGGAAGAGTGAAAGATTATTTGAAGTTGTTTTAAAGTTACATTACTCAGTTTAGAAGTGTTGAAGTATCGAAATATCATCTGAATAAGCATTTCTGTTGCTCATTCATTTATCTCTGGATTATTGTTGCCATGTTGCAGATATCAGCCAGATGGGTTCAAGGTGAAGCATGCCAACCTGCAGTTGATAATGCACCCGTGTTTTATCCGACTGTTGAGGTACTTAAATGATGGATAGCTATACGTTTCCTGGTAGATATATCTATATTTATATTCAATTTAATTTCAATTTGTACTTTTCCTATTAGGAATTTGAAGATACACTTGGTTACATTGCAAAGATACGATCAGAAGCAGAGCCTTTTGGGATATGTAGGATTGTCCCTCCAGTTTCATGGGTCCCACCCTGCCCTCTTAAGGAGAAAAATTTTTGGGACAATGCTAAATTTTCCACACGTATCCAGCAAATTGACTTGCTCCAAAATAGGGAGCCCATGAGAAAGAAAAGTAGAGGAAGGAAACGAAAACGAAGAAAGCAGTCCAAAATGGGAACATGTAGGAGACTTACCAATTCTGGTTCAGAAACTCATGTTGCCTCAGAACCTGATGAGAAATTTGGATTCCAGTCAGGATCAGACTTCACACTTGGAGAATTCCAGCAATATGCTGATTCTTTCAAGGACTGCTACTTTGGAGTGAATGATGCTAAAGAATACATGACAATTAGTAATAATAGATGGGTGCCCTCTGTGGATCAGATTGAAGGTGAATACTGGCGGATTGTGGAGCAACCAACAGATGAAGTTGAGGTAATAATCATAGCATATTGAGAAACTTGTTGACCTTTATTGTCACAGTTGTGCAAACAGCAGATATATTACTCTGTAATATTGTAGGTGTATTATGGGGCTGACTTGGAAACTGGAGCACTTGGAAGTGGTTTTCCGAAGGCATCATCCTTAACTAAAAGTGATTCAGACCAGTATGCCTTGTCTGGCTGGAACCTGAATAACTTTCCACGACTGCCAGGTTCTGTACTAAGTTATGAAGGAAGTGATATCTCAGGAGTTCTAGTGCCATGGTTATATGTTGGGATGTGTTTTTCATCTTTTTGCTGGGTAAGTACAGAGAATTGCTTTTGTCTTGGTCTATATTTACAAATGAAGGAGTGTGAGAACTAACAAAGAATACCTTTATCCCTTTTTTTCTCCTCCATTTATGTTTTTGTTTGTAGAGTACGAGTTTAATTTACTTTATGGGTTTTGCGTGCTAAAACAGATTTTTATAGAAGTTCAATAGAAAATTTTACATATGTTGCTTCTTTTAGAATGGTATAAACTTTAAAATTTAGTGGACAAAAATTAAATATCTACATATATTCAGGCACCATCACTGCATAGAAGTAATAAATTGTGTCTGATGCTATAGAATCCTCAGTATGTCAACACTCACAACATTCACAATTCTTACCCTTGTTTGCGTTTCCTGTTTCTTGAAACAGCATGTTGAGGATCATCACCTCTATTCACTTAATTATCTGCATTGGGGTGATCCTAAAGTATGGTATGGAGTACCTGGAAGCGACGCTACATCTTTGGAAGACACAATGAAGAAATATTTACCTGATTTATTTGAGGAACAACCAAATCTACTCAATGAACTGGTATGGTGCACTTTTCTTATTGCTTTCAGTTGTTAACTAGTATTCTATAATTGTGTTTAGTTTCTTATATTATACTAGTGTAGTTTGTATGTTTCTAAGTGGTTGTCATAGAACTAATTTGTTCTTTCATCTAGAGATTTCATGAATCCCTGAGTGAACAATCTTGTGGAACTGGATTTGACATTAAGGATCTGTTTGTTTCGATGGAAAACATCTTCCAGAGGAATAATCTCATTTACTTATATTTATAGTTATAAAATATTAAGATAACAGAAAGTGTTCTATTTGCTTAATGTTACATGTGGGGAGTATGGTAGAAAACAACATCCATTATTTTAGAGAGGAAGTTGTTTTCCCCCACTATCATGGTATTATACATTATTTTATTAATCATAATGCATCAAGTGCCATGAAGGTACAAGTGAGATTTTCCTCTGAAAAATATCGTCCAACAAAACAAACAAAGCCTGAGACTATCACCATCATTAAATGCAGAATGTGTATTTTAGGCTTCTAGGTTGGTAGGAAATCTTTAAGAAAACTAGGAAGCCAATGACCATGATGACCTTTTGATGTGATTCAAACAAAATTCCATGGTTATGACTAAGTCGTGGCACACCTAACAGTCTAATATAATGAGTGAGAGAAGAAATCTTGGCAGTAAGTCTCCTTAAGAGGCTGAAGTGCAATCAAGAGTCTTCCCAGGTAAGGCCATGAGTGGGTTAGGAAAATAGTGACAACTAGAAAGAGTCTTGAGCTAGCATCATATTGTTTTATAACTTTTGGTTCATCAAATATCCTGCATGATGTATTTTGCATGGGATGTAATTTTTTTTTTTTTACTATATCATTGCTGCTCTTGCTTTAGTATTAATATGTAATCAAATTCTTCTGACTTGGCTATGTTTTATAATAATATTACTAAGCTTTTTGGACCTCTCCTTTCTGGAGAAGCTTTCCCATGTCAATTGATCCTTTGAAATTATGGTATTTTTCGGTGTTAACTTTTCCTTCTTAGTTGGAGGCTGAATTTCAACCATCAAATTTCCACCTATGTTGACCATGTTAGTTTATCTGCAGTACTCCTTAGCACATCTGTCTGGTTCTGATTGAAGTATTAGTTATTCTTGCATTCTATATGCATATAGCTTCTAAGTTTGGGGAGTGTGCTGTGTTTCTAATGCTAATGACCTTCATTTTTGTGCAGGTTACTCAGTTATCTCCTTCAATTCTAAAATCTGAGGGAGTGCCTGTCTATCGTACTGTTCAGCATGCTAGGGAATTTGTCATTACCTTTCCAAGGGCTTATCATGCTGGCTTCAATTGTGGCTTCAACTGTGCAGAGGCGGTGAATGTAGCTCCTGTTGATTGGTTAAAACATGGACAAAATGCTGTTGAACTTTACAGTGAGCAGTGTCGCAAGACATCATTATCACATGACAAATTGTTACTAGGGTCAGCTAAGGAAGCTGTTCATGCCCTTGCAGAGCTTGCCCTTCTTGGAAAGGAAACTCCAAAAATTTTAAAATGGAGAAGTGTTTGTGGGAAAGATGGAGTTCTTACCAAGGCAGTTAAGGTAACAATTAAGACATGCTCCCTTTTTTTTTTTTTTTCTCTCCATACTACCTTCCTTACATTTCAAAAGCTCCTTATATTTCTGGTGGGATTTTTTTAACATTCAAATTAGCTACCATTCAGATGTCTAATGGTTATTGCAATCTGTTGTCTTTCTTGTGACCCTTACTATTACAGGTGAGGATAAAGATGGAAGAAGAGAGGTTAAACTGTCTTCCAACTGACATGAAGTTGCTGAAGATGGAGAGTGACTTTGATTTGGATAATGAAAGAGAATGCGTTTCCTGCTTCTATGACTTGCACCTATCTGCCACAGGTTGTGAATGCTCTCCTGGCAGATTTTCTTGTCTTAGACACTCAAATCTGTTTTGTTCATGTGGAATGGACAAAAGATTCGCCCTCCTTCGTTACACAATAAATGATCTAAATAAATTGGTTGAGGCATTAGAAGGAGAACCTGATGCTATTCAAGTTTGGGCAAATAAAGACTCAGAAATTGTTTCTGCCAATGCTCTTGATGTTTGTATACATAAGCCGCCTGTGGAGAGAGACATATGCAATCCCAAAAGTTGTCAAGGGGGGGAAATTTTATCTTGTTCTGCAGGAACCATGGGAAAATCAAATTTAAGTGCACCTAGCAATTCTTATAGCCGTTTTTCTTCAGAGTTAGTCCAGTCTGAGTCTAAGCATGGAACTTCTAGCGCATCATACAGCACTATAGATAGTCATAATGACAACATAAATGGTAGAAATATGGTCGTGGATAAAGACGTCAAGTTGGAGAAGGCAAGTTCTGTGGATTTGAATATTGATGTTCTCTCCAGTGGAAAGGAAATTGATTTGTTTCAGATTGCTGATAAGGGTGTTGCATATGTGGACAAAGTCTGTAATTTAGACATCTCAAAGGAACATGACAACATGCAACTTGATGGTGATGGTAATCCATCAGACTTATTTGGAGTTATGAAGAAAGATTATCCATCATGTTCTGGTGATGCTTGCAATTCTTGTGCATTTGATGGCAAGTTATTTGGGGTTGATCTGCAAATGCGCACAGGAGTGCCACCTAACAGTATAGCTGGAATGGATGTGGTAGTCTCCCATAGAAGTATAACTCCAACAGACCAAGATCACCTAGTGCAAAAGTTTTGTCCGTCTGTTGAGCTTATAAGTTTGGGTTCAGTCATGCATGGAAAGCTTCGGTGTGGTAAGGATGCAATATACCCCAAAGGTATGCTGAAGTAGGATATTTTCTAGGCTTAGATTTTATATCTTTTCATTTAATAAGCCCTTGATGTTTTGCGAGTTTGACTTTTCTTTACTTTTGGTAAACTTGTGAAGGATTCAAGAGCCGTGTTAAGTTCTTCAGTGTACTTGATCCAACAAGGATCTGTAGCTATGTTTCTGAAGTCTTTGATGCTGGGTTTCTTGGGCCTCTTTTCAAGGTATAATTCCTGGTCATTTCTGGTTTAAATTGAAATCATAATCACAAGTTACAGTTTGTTGATATATGTTATTTCTGGCTCAGAGTGACCTTTTTTTAGTGCTCATGATATTAATAATTTTCAACCTCTGTCGCCTTTTTCTTTGTTTGTATATTCAATGAATACCCAGCACAAATAGGTAGAGGAGCTATACGATCAATTATAGTCAAATTACAATATCCCTGTTTGGGGTCAAGCTGAGGAGATATAAAGATGGAAGTGTAGCTAAAGTGTTTTTCAATGTTATTGCTGTTTCTTGAAATTCCTTTTCATGTGCTGTACTTGTCTCTTCCTTTTGTTTCTTCTGAAGTGCAACATTCATCTTAAAATGCTTAGCTTATAATTGTTCTGCACTGTAATCATAGACACGGGGAGGGAACTGTTATCACTGTTCTTTTTACTTTGCTTGTTTTTGGTTTCTTCTATCTTTAGAGATTTTGTAGACAGTTCCACTGACTGGTAAACATTTCATTACAAAGAGAAGTTTATGCTGTGGCATAAGATCTAAAATGTAAATGGAACTCAGTGATGTTACCGGAAAATGCTTTAATTGATTGTTTCTTACTATGTTTGAATTTTATGGTTC
This sequence comes from Saraca asoca, assembly GCA_026873985.1. Lineage (NCBI taxonomy): Eukaryota > Viridiplantae > Streptophyta > Magnoliopsida > Fabales > Fabaceae > Saraca > Saraca asoca. Next base: position 2,978 of record JANHAO010026510.1, on the reverse strand, counting down.
ATCAAAGGAGTTTACACATGTATATATGTCCACCTCTTTCAATTGAGGAACATCTCTAATTTTCTAACTAAATTTCAGGTTACCTTAGAAGAACATCCAAGTGAGGCTTTCACAAATATCTCACCAGATAAGTGCTGGCAATTGGTTCTAGAGAGAATAAATCATGAGATCATAAGGCGAAGGAATCTGGGGGAACAAGAACTGCCTCCTTTGCTTTCTCGGGAAAATGTTTATGTTAATGGTCTTGAAATGTTTGGATTCCTCTCCCCGTCCATTATTCAGGTATTGAATACTGTCTGCATTGAGTAATAACTAAAACAACCGGTATATTGTATTGTAAATGTAGAGCTATAGTCACGTATTGATATTGGCTTATCAAACTTTCTTGAACAAATTGTGTATTATGGCCAAGTTTAGTGAAAAACAGCTGAATTAATTTGAAATGTGGTAAAAGTATGGCTTCTAATTTTCTGGTTTTGTCTAATTAAATGTTTCAGTCCATCGAAGCTCTGGATCCCATCCATCAATGCAAGGAGTACTGGAATCACAAAGAAGTACTCTCTGTATCTTTGGGCAGTGCTGATGGTGTCAGTAAGTTTGCAAATGGTTCATGTAACCCTTTAGGTGATGTAAATGCCAAAGTTTTGGGTATCAATATGATGAAGCAGAATCCGAAGAATTCAATAGGTGGAAGTTGTCATTCATTCGAAGAGATGAAATCAATACTAAAAGGATTATTGAGAAAGGCAAGTCCTGATGAATTAAGCACCTTGCATAAATTATTTTGCTCTGACACACCAAGTGCTGAATGGAGAGTGGCATTCATATCGCTGATCGAGGAGATGCAGAAGACATTGTAGATAAAAAAAACTAAAAAAAAAAAGAATAAGATCTCAATTCTTTCTGATTCAGGGTTAGTCAAATTTCTAGTTAGTCACAAGTTAGGTCCTATTCTTTCAGAGAATGTGAACCAGTTACTGGGTGAGGCTGGGACTAAATTTTGCTATTTTCCCATTCTCATTGACCTGATTATAGGTAGATAAATGCTATTTGATCCATTGTACTAACTTTCAGTTTGAAGTAAAATCTCCTTTTTTAGGTCTAGCCTGTGGCTGGTATTGAGTTTCTAGGTTCTACATCTCTCACTTTTATTTTGATATTCATTGTCTCTAAATTGCTGTATATATACAGAAAAAGCAAATTCTGCAATTAGTATTGATGATACAAAAGCTGGAAAGTTACGTGGAAGAAGAAAAAGGTGTGCTTTCCCACCAAAGCAATAGTTTGTTGGTTATAGTCTCCTCCTCAGGCTGTGTAGCCTCCTTTTATTAGTGAAAAGAAAAAGAAAGAAAGAGAGCAAATGATATGGTCAAGATCTTAAATATCATTTCTTAGTGACATTTTCCTTAGTGTCGCAACATAATAACCATTTTGAACTAATTAGCAAACAAGGCTGTTGTTGCTCTGCCATTGCCCCTAATATATGGTATTGTGATAGGAGGGCCAAGGAAATCGTCTTGATTGCAAGTCTTGGTTCTAGGTCATCGTTTAGTTTTAATGTTAAATCTTGTTGGCAAATCTGATAAATCTGTTTTTAGATTTAAAATGAAGTAGAAGCAGAAGGAATTTCAAAGAAACGAAAAAAGTTGTTACTTTAAATAAAAATAAATTATATGTAAACTTTGTGTAAGTATTTGTTTAAATCTTTGGATTTGATAAAAACATAGTTTTGGGGCTATTTTGGTGGACCATTCAAATGATGATAATATAGGATAAATTACATAATCAGTTTTATCATATATTTGGTACATAAACAATATATTATAGCTTTTTATATGATTTCCCTCTCTTATATATAAGGTATATAATGCTATACACTCCTTAAGTTATATTCCTTGGGGTGGAGGGATAGAATATGATAAATAAAATTTATATTAAAAAATAATAAGATAAAAAAATTCAATAATTTTTTTATCATTCATTACTATCTACCATTACAATTATCATTGTCAGTGTAATAATAATTATTATATCATCGTTGTCACTTCCACTACCACCAATGGAACAATGGTGACTGCCATTGTTGCTGTTGACTTTGGCTATCCACCACTAATAACCACTAATAATCACTTTTACCACTATCATTACTAATCATTATTGTTACGGCACTACCACCATCACCATTATTAATACATGTTGCCATTACACCACCACCCACCTTCAATGCCACCATCGCATAACATATTTATCACCGTTGATCATTTAATTATTGCACAACTTGCTACCCTACTATTATTATTATTCACTACTATCATCATCACTATCATTCTCTAACCTATACTTCCACCATCTCTTTTTCATCGCACCATTTTGTCCAACACTAATCCATCTTCATTACTTCCATCACCAACCACTACCACCACTGATGTCCACTCCATCTCCACCATCACGACCTTCCTTCTTGTCATGATTATCACCATCACCACCCTTGACCTTTTATCACTTCTACTATCTTTATCATCACCATCCACTATCATTGTCACACCGACCAACATCAAGATCCACCTCGTTTATCTTTTTTATTATAATCTACTACACACTAACATTATCACTATACATTATTATTATATCTTCACTATCATTACTTTATCCATCGCTGCTTCCCATCGATTACTATTATTGTCTATCATCATCATTTGCTATCAACATCTCTTTCTTCACCGTAATTATCACTATGTAAAGATAATTTTATTTAATTTTAATATTATATTTATTGTTTTCAATTATTTAATAAGAATATTTAACATTATATAATTATATATGTTACATAATGCATATAATGCATCAAGCATTATATAATATAAGAGTTTATGATATATATGTTAGTCTGGACGGGTGCCCTAGACCAATTTGATTGAGTTCTAGTGCATCCTAGACTATACATTCTGTGCATTTAGATATAAAGGTTGCACATTTCA
>JANHAO010026509.1:0-11074 GCA_026873985.1 Saraca asoca | reverse complement strand
AAAATTGTGTTGTTGAAATAATGTGTGTTGCTACATGTATCACTTTTTACATTAAAATGTATTTACATGTATGTAATTAGTGAAATAAAACAGTTATTGGGAAATAAAATAGATCACTTTGAACCTTATACTGTTGAATATAAGATAAATAATAATATAAAAAAATAAAGATTTTATGGATATAGTTTTATCCAATTTTTTTTTAAATTTTAAAAAATCATTGTTAAATACTAGAAAAAATTGTTGCAAAATAATTTTTTAAAAATTTTAAAAAATTGTCACTAAATAAAAGAAAAATCACTGCAAAATAATTTTTTTAAATTTTAAAAAATCATCGTTAAATATAAAATAAGTTGTAAAATGTTCTTTTTAAAAAAATTAAAAAAACTGTCACTAAATACTAGAAAAAACTATTACAAAATAATTTTTTTAAATTTTAAAAAAATTGTTGTTAAATGCTAGGAAAAACCACAGAAAAATATTTTTTAAAAAAATTTTAAAAATTCGTTGCCAAATGTGTCAAAAACTGCCACTAAAAAGAATTAATTTTTTTTTTTTACAAAACTGTCACTAAATACAAAGGAAATCACCGCTAAAAATAATTTTAATTTTTTTTTTTTTAGAAAATCACCGCTATCTTAAATTTTACGACAGTTTCATAAATTACCGTTAAATGCATATAAAATCACCGCTAAAATAATCGCCGTTAAATACACAGACAACCACCGTTAAATATATCATTTCCGATAGTTATAAAAAATCGTCGCTAAATACAAAAATAACCACTACTAATGCTTTCCAATGCATGAATTTGTGGCGATTCCGAAAATCACCGCGAAGGTTATTAGCGACAATTAAAATCGACGCTAAAGATAAATTTTTTTGTAGTGTCACATGATTGATTAATTTCACTCTCAATGATTACCTACTTACATCCTCATTAGAACTTTGCGTGCCAATTAGGATATCAATTTTCAATTTGACTAAAGTTACTAATGTGGAGTGATGTGATCTAATTTACATATTAGTGTGATTAAAATAGAATATTATATATATTTAAGGAGGATCAAATATGATCAATTTATATATTAAGGGTTAAAATTATAATTAAATCTTTAAAAAATATGTATTGATACATATTATTGTAATTTTTGTAAAAATTATTATATTTTTCATAATTTTTTCTTGAAAGTTATAATTTTTATATAAAAAATAGAAAATTTTTGAAAAATTCTTTTTATGCAACTTTGAATGATAGGGTTTTATCTTTTGTGTACTTGTTGCATGTAACATTTATACATATTTATAACTTTTGTGAAAAATTATAAAATTTTATATAAAAGTTGCAATTATTATAACTTCTATATTAAACTCTCACCAAAACTATACAAAAAATCCGTTAAAATAGTGGAGATTTTTTAGCCGCGGTTGTTCGGAACCACCCTTAAAAGTTAGCATACTGTTAGTTCCATCAAACGATACAAAATATACGAGTTTTTGTAACATTAGCGGTGGTTCCGCTTTTCACCACAGCTATTTATTTTTTATTGTTGTGGCTTTGCTTGTAACCGCCACTGGGTGAAAAACCATAAATGAAGTTTCTATTTTGTAGTATAGTGTTAAACCTTGTCCTTCTCTCTCACTGTCTATGCCGTTCTTCTCTGTATCCTTCTCGTCGCTGCCTCTTTCAACATTGAAGCACTCCACCTTATGGTAGCAACGCCGCCAACACCGTACGTAGCAGCTCCCCCAATTTGTGGGATTGTTCCTTTATGTAGTTTCTTGTTTACAATGCTCTTTCGGATGTAAAATATGATACCTAACTTTTACGTCTTATTAATGGTGAATTACAGAGAAAATAGACATTACAATCCTCGCTTCCTACTGATATTGCAACATGGTTTGATTGATTGATGCATCGTGAACTATTGTGCATGTTTCCTGTTAGGGCGCTAGATACATATATGCTTGCAATCTATTCGGGATTTGGCTCAAAATGGTCTAAAACCATCATGAACTATTCAAGCATTTTACTCTCTTTGTATGGAGGTATTATGGTGATCAAAGAGGATCCTGGTTTGCAGATTAAGTTTCACAGTTGCTTGGCTGCTACTGCTTGTATGTGCTGCTTTCCAAAACAAGGACAGTTCTCTCATAATCATGTTATTGCCTAGATGTTTTGCATAGATTAAAATCCTCATGGACAGATGATTCTATGTCTAGTTCTCTAAACTATTCTATGTAATCTCAGACTCAGCCCATCTTCTCAACTTTACATAGGCATGCATCAGTACTAAGTGATAACTTCCCATTTAAATACATTTTGGAATAAACATCCCATTTAGTCCCCTTAATAGAATTTGCATCAATATCAAACTGCTCTAAATCAATCTATTTGTGTTTGCAAAAGCCATATCAATTTATTTTTTAACAATATTATGAGCAGTTTCAATCTTTCACATAAGTGACATTAATATCATTAGATTCTCTCTGGAACAAAATTGATAAAAATAAATGAGCTGTTGGGCAGGATTTTTGAATTCTAGTGGTCTAGTTTATGATTAGTGTTAACCTCAACCGAAACCTAAAATGTATATATATTATTCTTCATCATGGATATATGGTGGGTCACATTAAGAAAGTGACAGGAAAAATATGGACAACGATATTGAATATTGTATTAGGTGAGGTGATAGATTAAAAAGAAGGTTTGAATGTGATTTATTTGTTTTTGACCTCAATCACATTACCAGGTATTATGCTTGGGTATCTTCAAAAATTGGAAAAGCTTGACCCAAAGCTCAACAAGCTAACTTCCATTAAGGTATTTTATTTATATCTTTGCATTTTTTCCCTTTTGGTATGTTGTATATGCAACAATATTTGGACTTTTTGCCCTGTATAGGGTTAAACACAAAAAAATTTCCTCAAATAGTGTTCTTGCTGCAGAAATATTTTCCTAGGTACTGTAAGACGTACGTTGTTTTCACCAGCGTCTTCCGCAATTTTTATTTTTTTTAAATGAACGGTGGAAGATGTTATTCTCAACAACGCCTTTCATTTTTTTTTTATTTTTAAAATTTTTTTTATAATAATTTTTTAAATGTTTTTTTTATTTTTAAAAAATAAAAATTTTAATTTTTTTTAAAATTTAGTATTTTTTTATTTTTTTAAAAGTTTCTTTATATTTTTTTAAATGACAGTTCATCAACAATAATCTCATGTGATAAAAGATTTGAAGTTTTAAATAAATTTAATGTAAAATAATTATATAATATGTCATAATTAATTATATATTGATTAAAATTTAAAAATATATATATATCATAAATAAAAAATTTAAATATTAAATTTTAAAAAAATTAAAATTTTCATTGATTTTTAGAAAAAATAAAAAGTTAGGAAATCTATTTTTTTTTATTTTTTAAATTTTTTTTTCTTTTTTTTTAAATAAAAAATTTACTAAAAATTTTTAAAAAATAAAATTAATGTAAAATAAATAAATAATATATCATAATTAATTATATATTTACAATATGTTTCGTGAATTCAAAGAAGCTGGGTTGGGGGTGGGTTCACCAAATTCTTCTTGAAAAATTCTCAACATCTTAGTCAATGTATAATTAATTATCACGTTTAATTATTTTATAATAAATTTATTTTTTAAATTTTTAAGTAAATTTTTTATTTCCAGTTTTTTTAAAAATAAAAAAAAATAAAATTAAAAATTAAAAAAAGTTGGGTTTCCCAAGTTTTTTATCTTTATTTTTCCTTCTTCTAAAAGTCAATGAAAAATTTAATTTTTTAAAATTTAATATTTAAATTTTTTATTAATGATAAAAAAAATTTATTAAAATTTTAATTAATATATAATTAATTATGATATATTATCTAATTATTTTATATTAAATTTATTTAAAATTTCAAATCTTCTGTTGAGAAAGAGTCATCTGTAAGCAAAGTCTTATGGTGGTATTTAGTGTTAGTTTATGATGGTATCTAGTGCCAGACATGTGAGCCCTTTGGTCTGACAGGAACATAAAATAGGTAGGCAGTATTCAGAAGAAACAAAGTCTGGCTGTGTTGCCGCTGCCTTGGAAATAGAGCTTTAAAAAACACACTCCATTCGCAAGAGTAAATATATAGACCATTATTGTTACCTAGATAGATAGATTCTCCAGAAATAATGATCAATATGCTTTTGTTAGTGTTTTTACTAAAATGATGCTGGTATTGGAATGGACCTTTCATCAAGCTGCTTCATTTTCTCTTCTTTTTATTTTCAGCCATTATCATGTTCTAAGAAATTTGAAGTTCAGAAGATAAAAATGTTAAACCCTTGTCCAAGAAATATATGCTTTGCATAAGAATTCTTTTAGTAATGCTGCGAGGCATAATTTTTTATATAGTCAATTAAACTACCATATGAATGTCTTCGTATGTTTTGAAGAACTTTAAAGTATTACAGTAGAGAAATAAGAGCCTTGGAAAAAATATTGATCAATTAAAATCTAAATAGGAGTACATGTATATATATATATATATATATATATATTAGATAGGTCCTATTGACTAGATCCTAACTGGGTCTTGAGCTACTTAGGTTATTTATATAAGATAAGATAATCTAAGTATGATATAATACTTATTTACATAATCTAATATTTCTCTTCAAGTTGGAGTATAAATTATATGCACCAAACTTATTACAAATAAATCCAATATAAGGACTTTTAGGAGATTAGTAAAAATATCAGTTAGGTGGCAATTAAAGTTAACATGGCTAGTGACAATACAACTAGATAACATCTTCTCTCGAATAAAATGACAATCGATTTCTATGTATTTGGTTCCCTCAAGAAAAATTGGGTTGAAAGCAATATGAAGAATATCTTGATTATCACATAACAACTTCATCTGAGAAATTTTTGTAAACTTCAGTTCTTAAATCAATTGCTTAATTCACATAAACTCACATGTTACTAAAGCCATAGCCTGATATTTTGTTTCAGCACTTGACCTGGGTATAACCTCCTGCTTCTTACTTTTCCAAGAGACAAGATCACCTCTAATAAGGACACAATATCCTAAAGTAGAATGTCTATCAGAAGAGGACCCGGCCCAGTCAACATATGAATAACCAACCACTTGTGTATGACCTTTATTCTCATATAACAACCCCTTAACTAGGTGACCTCTTAATATATCTTAGAATTTGAATGATTGCATCCCAATGACTATCACATAGAGATTGAAGAAATTGGCCAACAATAGAGACATCAAAGGAAATGTCTGAATGAGTAATGGTAAGATAATTCAACTGACCCACTAGTCTCCAATATCTTCCAGGATCAGGAATAGGCTCCCCCTGTCTTGGAAGAAGTTTTGTATTAGGATCCATAAAAGAGTTTATTTGTTTGCAATCCAACATACCAGATTCTTTAAGAATATTTGAAGTATACTTTTGCTAAGAGACAACAATACCAGAATTGGATTATGCAACCTTGATACTCGGACAATGTAGAAATAGAAGTAACTTGGAGAAGCTGAGAAAAGACTTTTTGCAATGCAGAAATGGTGGGACTAGTAAGAATCTGATCCTAAATAGAAGCAAGGTCAACACCCATAGCATTAAGAGAAAATACCATGAAAAATTTATCCGATTGTGCTAAATCTTTAGTAGTCATTTTACGAGTAGGTAACAAAGCATTAAATTCAGCCTTAATAGATGACATCTGGCCAACAAAATCAGTGACTAACATACCCTATTGTCTTAAATTTATTAGTTTGACGACTATATAATACAACTAAATATTATTAGTGCAGATATTCTTGACCTATGCCCATAAATCATAATAAGCATCAAAATCAGTATAAATATTATAAAGAGAAGGATCTATAGATTGCCACAAAAGGGTGCCTTGCATTGGCCTTTCCTAAGTATCTTTATTAGTTTTCACATCTTCAAATTTAGTACTCATATGATCTTTTAAGCCTTAACCCAGCATCATTTTTCAACAGCTTTTGACCAGGAAAGATAATTAGATGATCCCAACAATTTTTCTGTAGTAATGGTTAGAGAAGGGGTAAAAGTTTTAGAGAAAGCCATGATTGGATTAAAGGAAGCCCTACAAGATCATAAATCTACACAAAAAAAGGTCTGAAAGAGATCAAACAAATGGCAAAAATAGAACCTGTTATAGATATTTTCTGGTACTATACATAATGGGCTGGCAAAGGCCCGGTAGCAGACAAGTTCAAATGAGGAAAGCCCAACCTGCCCCAAAGTCGAGATCACTCAAAAGCACTAGATCTCTAGCTACAAGTTTAAAGCACAGAATAAGGTAGAAGTCCCAGCTCGCTAAGGAATGAGTCTCGACTTGCATAAACCAATAGTTCATCCTGTGCGAGCTCACATTGCCAAATTTGAGCTCATGAGATTTGACGTCACTGATCAAAAACCAGCAAGGACCTTAGATCAGTAGTCTCAACTCGCGGGACATGGCATCTTACCTAACTAAGAGCTCGCTATGGGTGGACCTAAAATAAGTGCCCTCTCAGACTTGACTTGTGGAGCTAGGCTGCAAGAAATAGTCTACAAGGTCCCACGCATAGAAAGTAGTCTACAGAAGCTGATTTGCAGAAGGCATAGTTGTCACATACATTTATTAATTGATATAACAGAAATACAACTTGTGTAATTTCATTTGTAACCTCCCAGCTTCTATAAATAGGAAGAAAGAGATCATTGTAATGGAGGCTAGAGAACATATACCAAAACTCTGTAGAAATTTTATCAAATAAATAAAATAATATCATGGACGTAGGGACCAGTACTGCCTAGTTTTAGCTGAACCATATTAAAAAGCTTCTAGTGTTGATTTGGTTTTTCCTCTTTCTTCCTACTTTGACTAATTTTCTTGCTTTTCTCAACAGGATGGTAGCTTAGGGATACAAGAACTACTCCCGTTGACTGGAATTTGGGGCTTACAAATTTCACTGTTAACATTTTGGTACTAGAATGAGGGCCCTCATTGTATTCTAGTTGATTCTATATTCTATTCAATCTTCTGTGCAACCACAATGGTTAGACGAAGAATCTCCAAAAGCTTAGACACTCTAGTCAGCCAGCCAGCGGATGTTCCCGCTATCAGTGTCACTGCTAGTTTACCCCCTAAAACTCACCACCAGCCTGCTACTACTCCTGAAACTGAAGAGATGTAGACAGGTCTCCAACTCCAACACATGTTTGAGAATATGGTAAGAGAGTTGGTAGATACAGTTAAAGTGTTGACGCAAGCATAAACCCTGGGCACGTAAAAATAGGTCAAGATATTTGCACAACTTCTGTAGCTATATGAAAGAGCCCAGAAGGAAAAGTCTGTTGGGTAGGTGCATCGGTGCTTTGACTCAGCTCACCCCACTAATCAATGAACAGGATCAAGAGCCTACCAATCACGTGAGAATCATGATAATTAATGACATGGAGGCTCGTACTGAGTTGAGAGCTTAAACAAGTCCAACCAGGAAAATACTTTAGGTCACTTCTCTTATGACCCGAAGATAAAAGAATTGTTTGAGAGGTCAAGGTGACTAGAGGAACGCCCTTGAACTCAAGATGACCAAGCTTGTGATGAGGGTAGCTCACCATTCTCCAAAGAAATTGAAGTGCAACCTCTTCCTCATAAACTTAAAGTTCCCACAATCATGTTGTACGATGGGAACAACGACCCATGTGACCACCTGGATGCGTTCAATGTCTAAATAGATCTCCAAACCACTAATCCTCTAGTTAAATGTCATATCTTCCCAGCTACATTAGGAGGCATACCTTGAGCATGGTTCAAAAGCCTCCCAGCTCATAGTATTACTAGTTAGGAAGAATGCCAAAAGAAATTTATTAACCAATATTGAGCATTAAAAAGCCAACTCTTTCCTCTTTGCCATCTAGCGATGATCTTTCAGTGTAAGCACGAATCAATGAAAGATTACATAATCAGGTTCTAACACAAGGCCAATTCTATAGAAAATTAATCAAAGGAGAATATCTTGATGGCTATCTTGGTAGGATTATGCAAACATGGAAGGGTGTATAAAAGCTTATACAAGTCCCCAGTAAGAGATCTAGTTGAATTTTACAATTGAACTGCCAAACAAATCAGACTGGAGGAAACCTTTAGCACAAAGAAATCCAAGCAAAAAGATGAGGAGAACAACTCCACTTAAAGCAAGAAGAGGAGCAATGAGATTCAGAAGGATGACTCTAATATCCAGCTCATGAACAAAGTGAAAGCCCACCAACCTCAGCGTCAAGGTCGTTATGAAAGCTATAGTATTTTGTCCGACACTTAAGATAAGATCTTCGCCACAGAAAGAAATAAGGAAGATTTTGGGAGTAAGGGCTCCCAACAAGTTCAGAGACATGAGCAGGTTTTGTGCCTATCATAATAAGGTCGAGCATAACACCTTAGAACATTGGGCACTCAAGGATGCCATAAAGGACCTTATCAAAAGAGGTCGTTTGCAAGATTACGTGATTCGACCCTCTGAGCAGTAACCTTAGTAGCCCCAATGGATTACTGATCGCGAGCAGGGCTCTTTAGTTAGGATCATGTTTTAATGTTGTAATGTTGTTTAAAGGCTAAAGAAAGCCCTTCAAATCTTTCTATCTGATAATCTTCAGAGAAATGTTATACAAGAAGAAAGTTATTTTGTATTGATAAACTCAAACTTGAATTCATTGCCAGCTTGTTAATTGAGGTGTGGAGGCACTAAAATAAACTTGTTCTAGCAAAAGCTATAAACTCACTGAGGAGTGAAGGCATAAAAATAAACTCAGTACTTATCTGAGCAACAAGGTTGTTGGTAGAGTCATTCATTTCTTGCCTGAGCAACAAGATTGCTATGGAACTGACCAACGGGATTGCTGTGGATCTAAGTAACAAGATTGTTGTTTCACTAAGCAATAAGACTACTGTGGAATTGAGCAATGAGATTGCTATTCCACAGAGTAGCAAGATTGCTGTGAGATTGAACAACGAGATTGCTGTTTCACTAAGCAACGGGATTGCTGTGAGACTAAGCAACGAGATTGTTATGGCGTGGCTTGCAATGCATAGTTCTTATGCTACCTATTGCTTACAGCTTTCATGTGACCTATTGCTTACAGCCCTTGCACGATTTCCTACTAAGCGCGGCTCTCATGCATTCTACTTAAATGCCCCACTCATTATTGAAGCACTTTGATGCTCAAACTCGTTACTAACCGAAAGATATAACCGATTGATTATCTAAATGTTTCATTTGATCTTTATTTATAGAAATTTATATTATTATCTATGATATATAGAATATCCAACTTAACACTCAGGAATTATGAAGAAAAGCTCATCCATTAAAAGCCTTAACAAGGTAAATTTACATCAGAAGATTCAAAGTACAAATCAAAACAAGCCTATAGCTATTACATTCTAGGAATAAGATTGGTTTCTTGGAGATGAACTCCAACTAATAGGAGGACCGATAAGCATGCTTGCTCCTTAATCTTCTTCTTATCATCCTCCTTGGCTAAAAGCTCCTTTCCAACTCTTTGCCTAACACTAGAGATTCAAAAAAAGCAAACAGACACGACTGGAAAGGCTGAACCCCATGGCATAATCATAAGAAAATACTTCAAGATCTGCACAAGATCTACGAAAGTCCTCAAAGGAGGATTGCCCATAAAGACTTCCTGTACAGCAGGCCACACATGCCTCATCGAAAAATAAACCATCAGAAACATGGAGGGCTTAGCTAAGGCACCCATCATGTCACTCAGTGAAGAATGAAGAAGGATTTCCCATATCTTAAATAGACCAGCTTGGCCTCATCAAAGAGTCCAGAAGAAATCCAACTACTTTTAATTAAATGGCTTGGAAAAAAAATGAGGTTGACATGCCTATGACTATGAGACACATACAAATAAAAGGATGGCCTGGAGCAGATGAAACAAAAGGCTGAACACAAAGACTTTGACTGCACAGTAATCCACAAATAAAGCCTTTGCCAGCAATTTACAACTCCCAGCTTGCAAAGCGAGCAAGAGTTAGGGGACTAATGTTATAGATATTTTCTCAGATTGTGCATAATGGTCTGGCAAAGGCCCTGTAGCAAATGAGTTCAAATAAGGAAAGCCCAGCCTACCCCAAAGTTGAGATCACTCAAAAGCACCAGATCTCCAACTACAAGCTTAGAGTACGAAACAAGGTAGAAGCCCTATCTCGTTAAGGAATGAGTCTTGGCTCGTACAAATTAATAGTTCATCCTACACAAGCTCACATCCCCAAATGTGAGCTCGTGAGATTCAATGTCACTGATCAAAGACTAGCAGTGACCCTAGATCAGTAGTCTTAGCTCTCGAGATACAGCATCTCACCTAGCTAAGAGCTCATTGTGGGTAAACTTGAAACAGGTACCCTTTCAGGCCCAACTTGTGGGGCCAATCTACAAGAAGTAATCTACAAGGTCCTACACTTGGAAAGTAATCTGTAGAAGCCAATTTGTAAAAGGCATAGTTGTCACATATATTTATTATTTAATGTAACAGAAATATAACTTGTGTAATTATATTTGTAGTCTCCCAGCCTCTATAAATAAGAGGGAAGAGATCATTGTAATGGAGGCTAGAGAATACATATCAAAACTCTATAAAAATTTCATTAAATAAATAAAATAATACCATGGACATAGGGATCAGTGCTGCCTGATTTTAGCTAATCCATGTTAAAAAGCTTTTGGTGTTGATATGGTTCTTCCTCCTTCTTCCTGCTTTGACTCATTTTCTTGCTTTTCTTAGCTGGAGTGCAACTTGGGGATACAAGAACTACTCCCATTAACTGGAATTTAGGGCTTACCAAATTTCACCATCAACAAAACTTGAGAGTCGAATGGTGCTTGTGTTAGTCTAAGACAAGTGCCCTAAAGTCAATTTGATTGGGCTCTATTGCATCGATGACTATACATTCTATATTGATTTGGATATTATAAAGGTTGTATATTCATCTTATATTGCATATCATGTTCATTGCATAATTAA
>JANHAO010026508.1:0-11076 GCA_026873985.1 Saraca asoca | reverse complement strand
ATCCGAAATAGAGAGAGACATTTTCTAGCAAAAACGTAGTGGTAAGGCAGTTCCATCTAATCGGAGTTTTGTTTTACTCACGTGTGGATACTGTAGAGAGACGAATCTGTTGTTCCGTGTTCGTGATTCTACATCAAGGCGCAATCTTTGGATCGTGTTCATTGGATCAAGCCGAAACATTGCATCAAGCCGCAGCATCATAGGAGAGCAAGGAGTGATCGGACGAGTTGCTATTTTTCTGGATTAAAAATCGCAACATCAAAAGGAACTGTAACCTGTGTTGCTGCAAACTGCAATAAACACAATGCGAAAAGGTATTTTTCTGGACCTACTGGTTTATATTCTACACATGGATCCATGGCTAAGGTTTCAAATTTTTAAATTTTCGCTGTGCTTGTTGCCATGGAACCCAATAGTGTGTGTGTCTTATAAACAGAAACCCTGCAAGTTACTTTACATCAATAAAATCTCTGCCATGAATGTAGGGTCCAGTGCCGTCCAGATTTGGCCAAACCACACTAAAACTCATGCTTTCACCTTTACTCCCCCTTTGATTCTAGTTCACTTCCTAATCCTGCATAGATCAACTGGAAGTAGGCTTGAGATCCTGTAAGAATCCCCCCATTGACCGGAGTTTAGAGCATAACCAAAATCCAACGTCAACATTTTGACACCGTCTATGGGGATCTCACTTGTTTTGGTTGATTCTTCACTACAATGGCCAAAGGAAGAATCACTCAGGCCTCCAATGCACGATGTCATACCCTAGATGTTCATGTCTCAATGACGAACTCATCTGTCGCCCCCATCATCGGAGCAGTTATGGATGGCCTCTTGACTAATTTTGTGTAACTAGTTTTTGCCACCAATAGCACTGAAGGGTTGCAAACCTAGCTCTAGTGTCAGGAGAAACTTGGGCAGAACTGACTAAGATAGTCACAATGGTTGTGCAGGCGCAAGCCCAAAATGTGTGAGCACAAACTGAATCCCCTATACCCGAGGCTGGACATTTTGGCAAGGCCAGCCCAGGATGAGCCTCGCACCATCATCTGCATAGTCAGGGTATTGAAACAGACCACCAAATCCCTAGCCAAGAACTAAGGGGCTTAGGTATCATGGTGGAAGGTCTCCTTCAAAGAGTTAAGTGTTTGGAGGAGCACCCTCGCGCCCAAAATAACGAAGGGTGCTTTGGGGAGCAAACCCCTCTCTTTGGAGAATGGAGGAACCCCTGTCGAGTAAGCTTAAAGTTCTAGCCATCCCATTGTATGACAAAGTTAGCGACCCATGTAACCATCTGGACCTATTCAATATCTAGATGGATCTCCAAGCTTGCAGCTCCTCAGTCAGATGCTGTGTTTTCCCAACTACCCTAGGTGAAGTCCCTCGAGCATGGTTCAAGAGTCTCCAAGCTCACAGGATCGGTAGTTGGGAGAAATGTCAGGAAAAGTTTGTCGATCAATACCAAGTGCTGCGAAAGTGACTCGCGCCCTCATGCCACCTCGCTACAGTCTTCCAGGGCAAGCAGGAGGCCTTGAAAGGTTATCTCACTCGCTTCAGGTGTGAAGCTAATAATGTAGAGAAACCCTCGAATGAGCCTATTTTGGTTGCCATCTCGTCAGGACTCCGTAGGGACAGAAAGTTATTTAAAAGCCTATATAAGTGCCCAGTGGGTAGTCGGGTGAGTTTTACGAGCGGGCCATGAAGCAAGTCAGGTGAGACGAGACCTTCGGCTCACAGAAAGTCAAAATAGGTGGCTTAACTCTGAGCAGAAAAAGAAATAACCGTGGGAACGGGAATGACAACCCCAAGTTCCATCCCGCAAAGAAGAGCAAGGATGAGCGACCCCCATTTCAAGCTTGCTACAGCACCTATAGTATCTTGTCAGATGCTCAGGACAAGATCTTCGTAATGGAGAGGGACAAGGAAGACTTCAGAAAACCTCCGCCCTTGAAGACTCCCAGAAAGTCCAGAGTCAACTGAGGAAAATTTTGTGCGTACCACAACGAGTTCGGGCATGTCAGCTCAGAATGTTAAGCGCTGCGAGACGTTATTGAGGATCTCATCAAAAAAGGTCGCTTACATTATTATGTTATGCAACCTTCTCGACAACAGTATGGATCATCCCAGTGGGATGCCGAGCGAAGGCGGTCCCCAACTATTAGGATGATCTTTTGAACTCTTGTATCTATTGGTAAATTGTATGAACATTTTGAATGCAAGTACTAATACTGAGTTTTCTTGTATCGTGATAGCAACATGCACAATCCCCATGCTGTTAACTCATCGCAAACTTTATGAGAGGCTTTGCACTTTAATCCACCATTTAGTCAGCCCCCCGGAGCTCGATCCAGAGAAGTATTGATGAAAAACTTAGCCAGCTGAGCTGCAGGCTCACTGAGGCGTGGAGATGCTCAAAATAAACTCACCTATCCAGTTGAGCTATGGGCTCGTTGAGGCGTGGAGATGCTCAAAATAAACTCACCTATCCAGTTGAGCTGTGGGCTCGTTAAGGTATGGAGACGCTAAAAAATAACTCACTAGTTAAGTTGAGGGCTCGTTGAGGCGTGAAGACACTCCAAAACAAATTCTTGGGCACAAGATCGCCCTGGCCACAAGATCGGCCACCTCTTTGGGCACAAGATCGCCCCGACCACAAGATCGATCACCCTTTACTTTGGGCACAAGATCGCCTCGCCACAAGATCGACCACCCCTTTGGGCACAAGATCGCCCCGACCACAAGATCGGCCACCCCTTTGGGCACAAGATTGCCCCGACCACAAGATCGATCACCCTTTACTCCGAGCACAAGATCGCTCACTAATTGTTTCGTAGCTCTTATGCGAGCCTAATTAAGTTGTAGCTCTCATGCACATTTATTTATCCGAGCACAAGATCGCTCACTAATTACTTCGTAACTCTCATGCGAACCTGATTAAATTACAGCTCTCATGCACATCTGAGCACAAGATCGCTCACTAATTGTTTTGCAGCTCTCATGCGAACCTAATTAAGATGCAGTTGTCATGCACATTTACTTATCCGAGCACAAGATTGCTCGTCTGTTCATTTTATGGCTCTTATATGAATTTAACAGAATTATAGGAACTGTAACTTACGTGCAAATCTATCTTATCATTTTTACATTTGTATTTTTGCAGGAACTGTCTGAGAGCAATATCACCCTGACATGCAGCTTATATTATTTTCAAAATCACAAGAAAGTTCGGCAGGTGATTCGAGCCAGAGCATATCACCAAAAAAAAAGAGTAACAAAGGAAAGAAAAAGAGAAAGAATGAGAAGGGAGGCCAGCCATGGATGGTTGCATTTTGAGAACAACACGCCGGTGATTTTTCCTTTAAATGCATAATCGGTGACATGCTGCATCCTGTCTACCCTCGACCACCTGCACCTCCTGAAGAAATTGGCTCAGGGAGTACCGAGGGCACGGCTGACCAAGGAATAGCCTCATGGCAAAATCAAAAGGACATAATCTGGGGTATGTGCAGGAATGCCTCGTGTTACCGGTGAAGATGAATCTTCCAAAACACATATGTAGCAGACCATTCACACCTCCAGAACGGACCAGAATTTCTATGATTGTTTGTCGGGATATTCCATTTTTGCCCAGTGTGACAAGGTTAAAGAATCATCCTCCTTTATATAGAGTCAGTGACGGCTCATCGAAGGGCCCAAAATCACCCTTCCCAACCACCCGCATTAATGGTCTTGGAAAAAGATTCAACTAGTGCAGTCATAATTATCGGATGTGCGTTATCTGGGGAAATGAAGAGATGATTCTAGAAAAAGGGGACTACGACTTTTTAGGAATTGAAAAGATTCAACTCCTAGCCCGCTGCGCAAGCTGAGAGTTGGGGGGCTGATGTTGTATACAAGAATCAGCCCAGAAGGAAGCGATAGACTCGGGGTCGCCAAAAGCACCTCTTTGAAGTTCCTTCCCTAGCGAGCTTTATCATGATAAGCTACACCTCGGTAAACAGCGGTATGATAGGATAGTCGTGAAGGCAGTCACCCCCCTTAAGGGAGCTCACTGTTTCCCCCTTGTGATAGCTATAAGCTCATGGTTCTGTTGGTCTCCCGAGCCTGGAAATCCCAGTGAAGAGGTACTGGACTTTCCGCATAACAGGACAAACACTAGGCAATGGCTACAAGCTCAAGTCTATGAACGACAGGAGGGCCCCACCTCCGTAGCCTATGATCTGCAATAGCTAAATTGTAGCCTATCATTGTCTTTTCCATTTATAGTTTGATGTAACACAACTGTAGTTAGTAATTAATGTATGCAACTCCTCCATCCCCTATAAATAGGATTACATTGTTAGAAAGGAGGGGTGTGTGTGTCTTATAAATAGAAATCCTACAAGTTAGTTTACATCAATAAAATCTCCGCCATGGACGTAGGGTCTGGTGCCATCCGAATTTGGCCGAACCAGACTAAAACTGATGCTTTCACCTCTACTCCCCCTTTGATTCTAGTTAACTTCGTCATCTTGCATAGATCAACCGGAAGTAGGCCTGAGATCCCATAAGAATCCCTCCATTGGCCAAAGTTTGGAGCATAACCAAAATCCAATGTCAACACTATCTATATACAATGCCATTTTTATTTTGAAATTTTCTTTTATTTTCAAGCATGCCATTGAATTTGTCATTGCTTTCTGCAAAACCTTGTGGAGTCTTATTTAATTTCTCTATTTCAAGCTTATAGGACTCAGTTTTCACATGCTTTGGTCTCACTAACTAATCTTTCAGCTAATACATTCAAATCAGCATTTTCTTTTTCAATTGGCTTAACCCTTTTTTACGAACTTTCATTTTGACTTTTTAATTTCTTTATTTCCTTATTGGCTTTAATCAAAGCTTCATAAATCTCTTCATACAAGTCATCAGAATCATCATCATTTATATCATCTGTTTCATTGTTGGAATCACAATTAGAATCACTAACATAGGAACCATAGAAAAATAAGGATACTATAGAACCTATATATGTTCCTTATGGTTTGCCATAAGACAGCGTTGTCCTTCCTTTTTGCAATTACCTTCAATCCTGCACTTGTAAGTAGTCTCTAGGGTATCTAAATCTCTTTTGCTATTCTGCACTCTGAAATTCTTGGAAACTCATTAGCAAACAACGTACTAATAATAATTCATTTTAACTTGGAGGCAAGAAGATGTTTTCTTTCTTCTTTATCAGTCCATAACAATTTAGATTTTGGCGCTACAATTCCATCAGCATATATCTTAGGATATTCATAGCTTATTTCTAAAATTTCTAGCATGTTCTCATCTAAAGCTTCAATAAAGATTTTGATTTTGTATTCCCAAAAATTAAAATTCTCAGAGTAAAAAGGAGATGGACTATTCACACATGTATAGTCTGAAAACATAGTCAAATTATGATCCATATTCTTATCAAAGAAAAGGAGTATCAAAAGCCAAAGCTTTGATACCAACTGATAGGTATCGTATTAAAAAAATGTACTGTGAAAATTGGATCTTGCCCTTATTCCTTTAGAGGAATTTGTATACTGCTTTAGTTTCTTGTAAACTCTTTGATTTTGTAAAGAATTGCTTTGTATTAAGAAGAGTTATAGGAATTCAATTAGTGAAAGTGTAAATTATAGAATTTAACAATTATATAGCAAGAATGTAAATTCAAAAGTAGAAGAATAAAGATTTAATGCACAGGGTTTTTAAAGTGGTTTAACTTGAATTATGTTGACGGTGGATTTTGGTACTGATCCAAACTCCAGCCAACAAAGGATTCTTTCAGGATCTCAAGCTGTTAGCAGGTTCGAAGACAGTAAATGAGTAAAGTAAGGAAGAAAGAAGGGAAGAGTAGTAGCAAAAAGCATAAGATTTTTAATGTGGTTCGGCCAAATTTGGATAGAATCAGACCCTATGTCCACGGTAATGTATTAATCTGTGGATATTTCTTTAGAGTTTTAGTATACAAGCCTTCTTCCTTCTTTAACGTTCATCTCCTTCTTGTATTTATAGAGTAGAGGAGGTTACAATTGTAATTTTAGATGTAGTAAATCTATTACATCAAGCATTTAATGCACAAGACAAGACAGACAGACTAAATCCTACAAGTCGACTATTGTAGATTGCCTCCTACAGGTGGGCTTCGCGTGTCTGCTAGGCAATACATGTGTTGGTCTTCTATTTAGTGAGCTCCCAGGTCACTGATCGCACCTCGCTGGTCAGTTCCTTCGATCTGGGGGAGTGTCTATCTTTGGGATGATGAGGTCGAGCTCACTCTATCAGGGATGAGGTCGAGTTGAGGAAGTCACTCTGTAATGTGAGCTGGAGGCATAGTGTTTTGAGTACTCTTTGAGCTGGGTCTTTGCGGTGCTTGGGCTATTCATTGGTCAGACGATCCAAATTTCATTTATAACATAAGCCCCCCAACTCTCAATTCACCTCGTGAGCTAGGAGTTGAAACTTCTCAGAGGCTGCTCACTTCGCAAAATTCAACTTAGTCAAGTTCTTTACTGAATCCATCCTTTTAATTGTTCTAGGCCATACTTCCTACAATACATGCCTCTTGATCATTGGTGAGTCAGCCTCGTCTCTTCCCAAGATAATAAATGAAAGCAATTGGGGAGATTCATCTAGACTCTTCGGTAGAACCGAATCTGGCTCTATTTAAAGTAGAAGGAATCACTCTTGCATCTTCATGGAGCTAACCATGGGTGTCCTAAATAAGCCTCCCTTATTTCTGGCGTTCTGCCTTCCCGCTAGGGTGTGCATGGTCTACTGCATAAGGAGTTTTGAAGATATAGACTCTTTGGTAACATGGAGGGATCTCGTACGGATCTTAGATTACATCTTCTTGACTTCATCGTGAGGTTCTTACTAGGCCAGCCAAGCTCCTGAAGCTTCATGAGTTGCTCTCTTTGTGAATTAGAACAAGAGCTACAGGCTGGTGAATAAGGAGCAGTTTTGCTCTTCCCCTTGTGTTTTAACTTTTCCTGATTTGTATTAAGAGCTTTCTGATGTAATTTCACCTCGCTGAGGCTTTCTAATGAATAAGATCTTTTCCTATGATCTCAATGTGCTGCCTTTAATTTTCTGCTTGTAGCTTGTGACGATATACTCAAATAGCCAATCGGCCAAACTTTCTTGAGTGCAATAAACATAAGGGAAACATCTTGCACATAAGCGTTGCCTAAACAATCTGCATAAGAATTGTGCATAATCAGAAAGTCGCATGAGAGTTGTGATCATTTAGTCACATGCGAGCTGTGTACTAAAGTGATCTCATTGCCTTAGGCAAATAATCAAGTTGTCAATTCTTTATGCTTCAGTGAGCACACAGCCACGCTAGTGTTGAGCATTTAAGAGTGCCTGCACACCTTAGCAAGCATGCAGCTATGTTGGCAAAGTGAGTATATTTTTAGCGTCTCCACACCTTAGTGAGTATGTAGCTACGCTAGCAAAATGAGTATGTTTTTAGCATCTCCATGCCTCAGCGAGCCCGAAGCTGCGCTAGTAAAGTGAGTATCTTTTTACCGTCTCCACGCCTTAGTGAGCACGCAGCTGCATTGGCAAAGTGAGTATGTTTTTAGCATCTCTAAACCTCAATGAGCCACTCCTCAGTGAGCACGCTGCTGTGCTGGCAGAGTGAGTATGTTTAGTGTCTTCATGCCTCAATGAACCCACAACTACACTAGTAAAGTGAGTATGTTTTTAGCATCTCCATGCTTTAGTGAGCCTACAACTTAACTGGCTAAGTAAGTATATTTTTAGTGTCTCCACACCTCAATGAGCTTATAGCTCAATTGGCAAAGTGTTCATCAATTTGTCTCCAGGGTGAGCTCTAGGAGGCCTCAATCGGACTAAAGGCTATAGTTGGCATGAAGTGTCTCAAGAGATTTAAAGAAGTTTACGCATGCAAGCTATGAAAAGTGCAAACACTTGATAACAGAGGACGAAGTGAAAAGATGAAGATAATAACATCGAGCCAATTGACAAACGGCTTTCAACAAAGCAAAGGAAAGTATCTACATTCATTCTGGAATTTAGGGTACATCATTAATGTATAACTCAAATCGAACCCCCCAGCTCTGCCTACCATTATGTTGGGGAGGTTAGGATTGTTGCCTCGTAGGTCACACCATGTACTCCCTTAAATGACCCCTTCTGATCAGGTCCTTAATTGCATCCCTGAGGGCCTAATAGTTCGAGGTGTCGTGACTAGCCTCATTGTGATAAACATAGAACTCATCTCTATTCCTTTGCATGAATGGGGCCTTTAAAGGTCTGGGCTTTCCAAAGTCTTCCATGTCCCTTTCTGTTGCATAAATCCTATCTTGGGAGTCTGACAGGATGCTATATTGCTCGTGGCGGTCCGAATACTGAGGTCACTCACCTCTGGGTCTTCTAGACTTCTTCACAGTCTATTTGATAGAGTGATCACCTTATTCCATATTGCCCTTCTTCTTGTTGTGGGAGGAGCCAGCCTTCTCATCCTTCTTGTCAGACCTTCCCAAGCCGAAGGTCTCTTCCCATTTAATCTGCTTAACAACTCACTCATAGAACTCAGTGAGATCATTCATCGGGGACTTGTACAAACTCTTGTACAATGTTCCATCTTTGTAGAGTCCTATAGAGATTGTTACTAGCATGGTTTCTTTAGATGGATTCTCCATTACATTGGCCTCGAGTCTGAACCTAGCAATGTAGTCTTTTAGCGATTCATACTTGCATTGAAAGGCCATGGCGAGATGATAGGGGGCACAAGTTGCCTCTTCAGCGCTTGATACTAGCCAATAAATTTCTGTTAGTAGTCTTCCCAGCTGTAAATTGAGTGTGCTGGGAGGCTTTTGAACCAAGGATGAGGTATACCTCTTGATGTGGCTGGGAATACTCAGCATTTCAGTTGTTTACAAATCCATCTAAACATTGAATGTGCCCAGATAGTCATATGGGTTAGAGTCCCCATTGTACAATGGGATCGCGAAGACCTTAAACTTGAGAGGCAGAGTTCAAGTCTTCATCTCCTCAGAGAGTGGTGACCTTTCTTCATAGCGAGCTCGATCACTTAGAGCTTGAAGATGCTCCTCCAGTTGAGTTATTTTCTGGAATAGCTCTCTGACCAATAGGTCTCGTGCCCTAGACTACTGGCTGAGAGATTGCTAAAGTCTTTGGTGCTCATGGTCATGAAGGTTGCAACCTAGAGTTTACTCTTGCGAGTAACAAGTTGAAGAGTTCTCTTGTTCAGCATTGCCCAAATGTCCAACATGTTGCTACTGGTGAACATTCACGGGCACTACGACTTCGGCCTACTTCTACACACCCTATGCTAACATTGTGACTACTTTGGTCAATTCTCCTATCACATTTTTGAGTTTCTCCTGACATTGGAGCCTTGCTTGTATTCCATCGATGCCGTTGGCAGCGGCAGTTGGTTGAATAGAACTGGTTGGGTGGAAGCTAGTGGTTGCACCAATGATAGGAGTGGTGGAGGAGTCTGCCATTGAGACATGTCTTTCTGGATGGTTGAGTAATGTGTTTGAAGCTCTGGTAGCTCTTCCCTTGGCCATTATAGCAGGAAATGGACTAGAACAAATGAGATCCCCATAGACGGTGCCAAAAATGTTGATGGTAGATTTTGGTTTTGATCCAAACTCTAGCCAACGGAGGATTCTTTCACGATTTGAAGCTGTTAGCTGGTTCGAAGATAGTGAATGAGCAAAGCAAGCAAGAAAGTAGGGAAGAGCAGTAGCAAAAAGCACAAGATTTTTAATGTGATTCGAACAAATCCGGATAGAATAGGACTCTACGTCCATGATAATGTATTGATCCATGGATATTTCTATAGAGTTTCAGTTTACAAGCCTTCTTCCTTCTTTAACATTCATCTCCTTCCTATATTTATAGAGGAGAGGAGGTTATAATTGTAATTTTACATGCAGTAAATCTATTACATTAGGCATTTAATGCACAAGATAGGATAGACAAACTAAATCCCACAAGTTGACTATTGTAGATTGCCTCCTGTAGGTGGGTCCCATGTGTTTGCTGGGCAATACATGTGTTGGTCTCTTGTTCAGTGAGCTCCCAGGTCACTGATCACCCCTCGCTGGCCAGATCCTTCAGTCTGGGGGAGTATCTGTCTTCGGGATGATGAGGTCGAGCTTGCTCTATCAGGGTTGAGCTTGAGCTGAGGAGGTCACTCTGCAATGTGAGCTGGAGGTGCAGTGTTCTGAGTACTCTTTGAGCTGGGCCTTTGCCACGCTCAGTCCGTTCGCTAGTCAAACGATTCGAATTTCATCTATAATAAATTGAAACCACAATTCAAGTTTACTCCATTGGTTCATTCCTCAACTGAAAGATTGCTTTATTAACAAAACTATTAGGATTATAAATAGGCTCCTAAAATATCAGTTTATACACAAGAATTATAATAGGGATCTTGTTCACCTAGAAGAATTTGAATCAGGCTCTTCTAAACCTAAAACCAAACAACAAGAATTTAAATTGGCTCTTGCTAACCTAAACAAGATTTCTATCAACCTAGAAACCTTAAAAGAAAATAAAAGATAAGAAAAGATTAAGTAAAGTAAGAAATACAATACCAAAAGTTTGAGATTAAATCTCAAATAGCTAAGATGAATTTCAACAGTTGTTTGACTCAAAATCACTTAATTTGATGTAGAAATCTTGTGAGGTAGAGAAATCTAATTAAGCTCTTTTCTTTGAGATTTTCACACTTGAAGGTGAAAGAAAATCATGTAAAAGTTATGAAAACAAAAAGTAGTTAGGACTTTTATAACTACTATAACTGTCTATAATAGAAAAACTAACTTTTAGTTTGTGAATCAACTTAGAGAAAAATTCTAACTTTCAATTTTAAAAATTTTCAAAAACTATTCTTCATGAATTGATTGAAGAATCAATTTGTATAGATTTTTGAATATGAATTGATTGATGAATCAATTCATAATGTGTAAAGCAACTTTTATAAAATCTTGTTTTCTTCAAGTGGTTTTGTTTCTACCTCATTTTGAAAATATTTGTTTGAATCAAACTTCTTTTGAATTC
>JANHAO010026507.1:0-11077 GCA_026873985.1 Saraca asoca | reverse complement strand
AGAATTCTTGAAAATGATTAATGAGTCTAATCAGAACTCAGCCACAAACAATCTATGAAATCTCAATGCATTGCTTGGTTTTCCTACCCTCTTCTAAAGGTAATTATCAAGATCTCAATAACCATTTCAATATCTAAATCAAATAGATCCATCTAAGTCAGATATTGCAATAAAAACAAAGAGGAAAGGATGAGAAAAATGGTACCATAATCTTAGCATTAAATTCAAGTAGCAGCCCCTTGGATTTGGTTACAAAACTAGTCTTCCATGGAGGCCGAAAAACACAAAGAAAAGGGGAGAACAAAAGCTTGCTCTCTGCCCCAAAAATACACAACAAAACCAAGCTAAAATCTAAGCTAAAACTCAATGAAAACTAAAGCAAAAAGTCTCTGCCAAATGGTTTTGTCCCCGGGTGAAAAGAAGAAGCTAGTCTGCTGGTTTTATGAGTAGGCATGTAGCTGTCTAGTTGCTGCTCTACTATTGTGTGCATTTTGTAAACTACTTTCTCCACTTTTCTTGTTCTCTTTTGTGTCTCTAGCTGGCTAGTCATGGGCTAGAGCAAAGTGGTGTGCAATTGGGCTCAAGCTCATGTCAATTGGGGCCTTAAAACACCCATTCTGCAGAGGCCCATTTTGTAGCAACTCTGCCTCTCTGTTGTAGCCTATTTTTTACGCCCAATTTGATCTTTTTAACTCAAGAATTCTTCATATCAAATGTATCCTTATGTGTTAAATTCCATTTAGGATTTGTTTCACGTCATTTAGACTTGTAAATCTCCAGATATGGCTTGTTAAATGCACTGAGGTCGGCTGCCCGAGACAATGCTAAGGCAGATTTATGATTATGAATTCAACTTAAATTTTGGATGAACAATTGTGTGATTCAGCTTTTGTAGTCTTCATGAAAATTATAGATCCAGCTCTTATATTTCCTAAAAGATAAAAATCACATCAATTGGGTAAGTGTATCTCAAGATATGCTCAGAATACAGAAACTTCTCAATTATGGCCAATTATGCAAAATTTTGCAATATGATGCCAATTGACACAAATTCACAAATATACACTAACACGGCTAAAAACATGTCATTTTAGACCTTAAAACTCTAAGTATGAGGACAAATAAATGTGTCAAATATTGTGTTATCACATTGCATCCCCTTGGACTTGGTTACAAAACTAGCCTTCCATGGAGGCCAAAAATATAGAAAAAAGGGATAGGAAAATCTTGCTCTCAGCCCCCACGAAAATACTACCCTAAAACACACTAAAACTAAGCAAAAGCTGAGCAAAAAGTCTCCGCCAAATGGTTTTGTCCCCGAGTGAAAAGAAGAAGCTAGTCTGCTGGTTTTGTGAGTAAGCATGTAGCTGTCTAGTTGCTACTCTACCACTCTACTATTGTGTGCATTTTTCAGACCGCTTTCTCCACTTTTCTTGCTCTTTTTTGTGTCTCCAGCTAGCTAGTTACGGGCTGGAGCAAAGTGGTGTGCAATTGGGCTCAAGCTCATGTCAATTGGGGCCTTAAAACATCTATTCTACAGAGGCCCATTTTACAGCAACTCTGCCTTTCTGTTGCAGCCTATTTTTGACACCCAATTTGATCTTTTTGGCTCAGGAAGTCTTCATATCAAATGTATCCTTATGTGTTAGATTCCATTTGGGCTTTGTTTCACCTCATTTGGACTTGTAAATCTCTAGATATGGCTTCTTGAATGCACTGAGGTCGGCTGCCCTAGATAGTGCTGAGGTATATTTCTGATTCTAAATTCAACTAAAATTTTGGATGACCAATTGTGTGATTCAGATTTTATAGTATTCATGAAAGTTGTAGATATATCTCTTATCTTTCGTGCAAGATAAAAATCACATCAATTGGATAAGTGTATCTCAAGATATACTCAGAATACAGAAACTGCTCAATTATGGCCAATTATACAAAATTTTGCAATATGATGTCAATTGATACAAATTCACAAATACACACTAATACAGTTGGAAACGTGTCATTTTAGACCTTAAAATGCTAAGTATGAGGACAAATAAATGTGTTAAATATTGTGTTATCAGTGACCTAGATGAGTTTTATGAGCGGGCTGCAAAGCAAATCAGGTGGGAGGAGATTTTCAATTTACAAAAGCCCAAGGCGAGCAACTCGAGTCAGAGTAGGACGAGGAATAGATATGGAGATGGAAAAGGCAGCTTTGATTTCCCGTTTGCTAAGAGGAGTAAAGATGAACGATCCTCATTCCTGGGTCACCATGATAGCTATAGCATTTTGTCAAAAGCTCAAGATAAGATCTTCACAATGGAAAGGGACAAAGAAGACTTCAGAAAGCCTCAACCCTTAAAGACTCTCAACAAGTCTAGAAACAACCGAGGTAAATTTTGTGCCTATCATAATAAGTTCAAGCATACCACCTCGTAATGTTGGGCACTGAGGGATATTATTGAGGATCTCATCAAAAAAGGCCGCCTGTGAGACTACATGGTGCAGCCTTCCAAGCAATGCCCTAAGTAACCTCAGCGGGATCCTGAACAAAAGCAGTCTCCCATGATGAAGACTACTTACTGAATTTTTATTATAAAATTTTGGAACTTATATAAGCTTTTTGAATTTCTGTGTTGATCCCCCAAATGAATATTTCTGCAAAAGAATCACCCAAGTGGCATTACTCTTTTATTTGGCTATAAGATTAGCCCGGACATAAGCTCACTCTTTTATTTGGCCACAAGATTGGCCCAAGCACAAGATCGCTCACTCTTTTATTTAGCCACAAGATCAACTCGAGCACAAGATCACTCACTCTTTTATTTGGCTACAAGATCGGCCCAAGCACAAGATCGCTCATTCTTTTATTTGGCCACAAGATCAACCACCCGTCGAATAGTAAAGGATGCGATTCCCTATTAGGTGTAGCTTCCATGCGACTTATATGCTATTCGTCACTAATTAAGGAACTTTGTTGCCCAAATTCATTGCTTACCGAAAAATAAGATCAATTGATCGGTTAAATATTTCATGACATTATTTATCCAATGTTGTTATGATTTGTGGGAACCCATATTATCATCTGTGATGGACAAGAATATTCAAAGTACAGTGCACAAGAAATGTAGAAATGAAATTTATTCATTAAAAGAGCCTCAGCGAGGTACATTTACATCAAGAAAATTGAAATACAAGTTAGTCTAGCCTATACACTGGAAGAAAGATTAACCCCCAGAGAAGGGCCCCAATCGGTAAAAGGGCTTGCAAGCATGCTTGATTTCAATTCTTTCCCTTGCTGCCCTCCTTGGTTCGGAACTCCTTTCCAGTCCCCTACTCAATACAAAAGATTTAAGGGAAGAAGGCCAAAACGGCCAAAAAGGATTCCCCTCTCAGCATCACCGAAAGGAAATAATCTGAGATCTTCAAGAGATCTTCCCTTATTCTCAGAGAAGGAGAGTTGCCTTAAAAGGCTTCCTATGCAGCAAACCATGCATATCCCTTCGAAAAGCATACCACCAGAGGTACAAGAGGCTTGTCTGAAAAGCACATCTATTCATTTGATGGAAGAAGGGGAATCCCCTCCCTACGCTTATATAGAACCAACCCGGCCTCATCGAAGAGTCTAAATACACTCCTAACTACTACTTCAATTAATGTCTTAAAAGAAAACGAGGCCAACTCATCAATTTATTAATTATCATAGAAGAAAACCAAGTTGGCTCACTAATGGTTATGAGAGACATACTATAGGGAGTGTGGCCTGGAACAAATGAAACAACATGCTCAACAAAGACTTTAACTACATGGTATTCTATGAAGGGACGATTCTTAGTAAATTTCAACTCCCAACCCATGAAGCGAGTTGAGAGTTAGGGAGCTTATATTATGGGCAAAATCTAGTCTCACATAATAGAAAAGCAAAAGCCCAAGCAAAAAATGAGAACTAGTAAGGCTTAGCTCGCTAAGATTGCACCACCTCGCTAATCGCAAGGTCAGGATGCAAGCGGAGC
This sequence comes from Saraca asoca, assembly GCA_026873985.1. NCBI lineage: Eukaryota > Viridiplantae > Streptophyta > Magnoliopsida > Fabales > Fabaceae > Saraca > Saraca asoca. Next base: position 7,079 of record JANHAO010026507.1, on the reverse strand, counting down.
CCAAAGCAAGAGAAACAGCTCGCTAGAGCTCACCTCACCAAAAGCAAAGCTTGCCTCGCTAGAAGAAAGCCAGCAGCGACCTCAAGCCAAGTATTTTGGTTCGCAAGGCTAGGCACGTCACCGAGCAAAAAGCTCAGTGAGATAGAACACCAGACAAACTTACATCAAGTATCAAATCCAATAGACATGTGGGGCCTGCCCACAGAAAGCAACCTGCAAATGCTAATTTGTAGAAGTTTATTCCATCTTGTAAGATAAATGCTTGATGTAACAGATTTGTAACATGTAAAATTACTATTGTAGCCTCCTCTCCTCTATAAATAAAAGGAAGGATATCATTATAAGGTAGACTAGGACTGTCATACTGAAACTCTGTAGAAATTCTTCCACATCAATACACTACCGTGAACGTAGGGTTTGGTACTGTCCGGATTTAGCCAAACCACGTTAAAACCCTATGCTTTTTGTTATTCTTCTTCTTCCTCTTGCCTTTCTGCATTTATTTACTGTATTGATAACCAAATTACAGTTTGAGTCCCAGAAGAACCTCTTCAATTGGTTGGATTCTGGCAGAATTAAAATCCACCATCAACATGATCTGAAGAAAATCTAGCACAGTTATAGTACACTAGTTCAATCTGTTTTACAATGATCTCTCTCCTTTTATTTATAGAAGCTGGGAGGTTACAAGTATAAATTTACAAGTTATAATTCTATTACATCAAAATAAATGTACAAGACAGCCTAGATTACTTCAAAATGGATTTTGCATGCTGCTAGTTAACTTTTGTAGATTGCTTTCTATGGGTAGGCCCTACACACTGCTTCTTGCATACTGGCCTATACGTCAAGTCTGAAAGGGTGTCTACTTTTGGTTTTCCCTCGACAAGCCCTTTGCTAGGCGAGAAGTTGCATCCGCGAGTTGGGACTCTTGGTCTGGGGTTATTGTTGGCCTTCAGTCAGTGATGTCGAACTCGTGAGCTCGCGCAAAGCAAATCGTTGGTTATGCGAGCTGGGGCTTCTGCCTTGTTCTGTGCTCCTATAGCTGGCGATCTAATAAACTTAGCTCTTTTCTCACTTGAACTAATCTATTGTTAAGCCTTTTTGGTTCGAGGTCGCTACTGGCCTTCAATCAGTGATGTTGAACTCATGTGCTCACTCTTGGCGTTATGAGCTCATGCAAAGCAAATCGTTGGTTATGCAAGCTGGGGCTTCTGCCTTGTTCTGTGCTCATATAGTTGGCGATCTGATAAACTTAGCTCTTTTCTCACTTGAACTGATCTATTGTTAGGCCTTTGTCAACTCATTTTGTGCAGTACTGAAAAATACCCATAATAGTCCAGAATTACATATATTCCAATGTAAACATGTTATCACTAACATTTTTAAAATCTCACGTATTACTATTTATATTATTTAAAATATCATCACTCATTTTAAAAATTTACACCCACTAAAATATTGAAATACATTATGTTAAAACTAAAAATTAATCACAAATTATAAGATTTTACTATTTATAATTGAATTTGGTCATTTTTTTTATGATCATTAAAAAAATTATTATTGTGTGGCATTTATTCTTTTTAAACCCCTATAGAATATAATTTATTTTAAATTACAATACTATATTATAATTTAAAAATATATATTAATTATAATAATATAATTTAATTTTTATTTTTAATATTTAATTTAGTGTCCCCTAACCCTTGGTCTTATTCCGCCGTTAACCTATGTTGAGCATACATGCACCTAAAAAGTGTAAACCGGCGATAAAATAATAAAGTTCAGCTCAATTGTATTTGGAGAGTAAAATATTTTTATTTTTTAATTATTATGTTAAATTTATTATGCTAAAAAATAATTAGAAAAAATTACAAATAATGTATTTATTTATTATTTTTAATTAAAATTTCAACATTTTCAATTTTTAAAAAATTTCAAAAAATATTACATGTTACTAAATCTCATTTTTAGGATTATTTATATTTTGTACAAAATTAAAATCAACTGAATGGTGAAGACAATATAGAGTAAAAATCGAAGGTCAAAATATAAGATTCAATGTGATGTAACGTAAGTGCAAACTAAGGTAAAATAGCTCTTTCCTAATCTTAAACTAAGTTTCCACATAAGACATAAACAAGGTTGTAACTGCAAGCATATAAGTTAAAAATTCAAAATCAGCTTTTAAGTTGCCAAGACAAATATATAGAGAGTAAAAAGATAAAAACAAAAGGAGAAAAATTCATTTACTTTCCCAAAAGTATATGAAAATTATACGAATTTCTTTTCTATTTTGAAATATTACACTTTATCCCTAGTTAAACATATTTTATTAAGAATGTAATGAAATATTCCTTAAATGTTTATTTGTTAAGTTAAGAGTAAGATTTATATGTCAAATATGATTGCATTAAGAATGGCTTTTTATGAAACTTAGAAATTAACATGAAAAATCTACAATTTCATCTTTTTCTCTTTTTTTTTCTTTTTTTACTCTCATTACAAACACAAAAAAGCTGAAGAAGAAATTATTTTTTATAAAAGAAAATTAAAGATTATTGTTAGAGGTGGGATTATAGTTCTCCAATCCATTGTTTTTTTAAAAAAAAATTTGTCACCTATTTTTTCTGATTTTCTGTTGTCATATTTGAACTTTTTTTCAGACAAATTTGCTATCTTTTTTCGTATTTTTTTTACTACTTTGTTAAATATGTAATTTTTTTATTTATTTGTTAAATGCAAGTAGAAATTTTTAATTTTTTTAAGATATATTTTTGTTATAAGTCATTTTTTATTCAATTTTTCTTAATAAAATTAGATGATGACAAAATTATCATTATTATGAAGAATTTTTTTTTAAAAACCACTATTAACACTTGAATATGTGATAGGAAAAATTTTTTAGGAGATTTTTCAATATGATATACAAATGGGTTCTAAAATTAAATATGTGTCTATATAATAAAAGTGGAGGTAAAGTTGACAATTGTTTTTTTGGTCAAAAATGACTTAACCAATTATAAACGGAAGATATCATAAATGGAATAGGGAAAATACTTAACTAGAAAAAAGTGGCAAAGTTCAAAATTTAAAAAAAAATGATGTAGATTTTAAAATTAAGAAAGAGGTGCCACTATTTTCATAAAAATTTAAAAAAAAATAATCAGAGTATTTTTTTCTCGCTCATAAAATCATCCCTGAGTGGTCCAAACAAAGAAAATAATGAAAGGACAAAATATATGTCTCAATGTGATATAATGTAAATCCAAACCAGGGGTAAAATAATTATTTTCAAATCCAACCCTGTTTACAAGAGTGTCAAGCACATGGAATCATACCTAATTGTTATTACCAAAGTTAAAAGCTTAAAATGAGATGGTCAAGACAATTTGAGTATGGTCAAGACAAAAGATAGAATATGGATGAAAGGTCAAAATATATGACTTAGAGTCCGTTTATTTGGATTTAAAAAAAAAAAAGTACTTTTTATGTAATGCTTAAAAAAACACTTTCATTTAAAACAATATATTGGAACTTTAAAAAAAATCAAATTTTAACTTTTTAATTATTTTTATTTTTTTTAAAATTCATAAAAAGTACTTTATTTTATTAAAAAAAATGAGCTTTTTCCAAAAAAAAAAAAATCCAAACAAACGGGCCTCTAATGTGGTGTGATGTTAGTGCAAACCAAGGGCAAAGCCTTGGACTTTAAGGGGACAAAAAGTTTGGAAATTGACGAAAAACAATTTCCTACATTTTTCTGAAATTACCAAAGTTTAAAATTAAAATCAACTTCAAGCAGTCAAGAAAAAACATAGAGTTGGAATACATGGTCATACATTAGTTTCTAGTCTAAAACTTGTTTACCATAGATAAGCACAAACAAGACTGTAATTGTAATTATAAAAATTTAAATTTGCTTTTGAGTAGCTCAATAAAAAATAGATTAAGAATGATCAGTCAAAATGAATTATGAAATGGATGTGATTATATTAACACTAATGTATCGGATTCCATTAAAACCTTGAAATTAAATACATTTAGATTAGACGTGAATGAATTTAAAATGGATGATTTTTGCAGAAGCCATCATGTTAGCACCCTTCTTTTAAAAACCATTAGATATATTATAGTTACGAAGGATTTGGATAGAATATCGAAAGTTTTTTGTGATCCAGATATAAAAATCATGTTTATTCTTGAGCCAATTGCAAAGTAGCAATGCTAAACTAGCTTTGTCATAAACTGCAAACTGGTATAGAGAAATTTTCAATCAACCCGATCATTAGATCGGAGGACTCTAATTTTTTTTTTCTTTGACAAAAGCAACAATATATAACATCATATTTTTATAAAATTATACTAAAAATTCTATTTAGCTCACTAAATTTTATTAAAATATATTTATTTATATCATAAAAAATGAAAAAAAAAATGGTTCGACCATAAATGATATGGATTAATCTACACGATCATGAATTAAAATAAATTAACCTGCTTAGGCCCAAGTTTAAACGGGCTGTTTTCCCTGAGTCCAGTCCCTTAAAAATAATTGCAAATGTGGACCGGTTGTATTCGCAGGACATATATAGAGACATACTTCTTTATCAGGGAAAAGAGGGTGGTTGGAATCAGTTAATCGGCCTTTATTATCAGTTCAGATTAAATGATCAGTTCCGTTTCACGGGCACATCCCATCAGAGAACCGTGAAGCACCAGAGAAATGGCGGGACAGAGTGATGATGAAAACAGCGACCCAATCGATACAGCTTTGACTCATGGAGTAATAGGATCCACCACCAGTCAAGCTCAGCCACAAGTAGCTGCGCGTGAGGATGATGCTCCACCCGGGATCACACAGCCATCACCAATATTGCCAGACGAAATCATCGTCGAAATCCTGTCAAGGACTCCTGTGAAATATCTCCTGCAATTCAGGTGTGTATGCAAATCGTGGAAATCCTTAATCTCCGATCCTCATTTCATTAAGAAGCATCTTCGAGAATCAACTGAAGATCCCAGCTTTACTAATTATCGATTATTACCAGGAAGAACCCTAGAATATTATTGCATAACTTGCCCTTTAAATTCAGTTTTTGACAACCCATCAACTATGGCTTTTGAATTTAGCTTCCCTATTAAGTATAAGTACATCATAGTGATGGGTTCCTGCAATGGCTTAGTGTGTTTGGTTGCTCATGGAGCAGAGTGTGTCAGGATATGTAACCCAACAACCAGATTGAGATCCAAAAAGTCACCAAGAGCGGCTAATGAGAGAGAGAAAAAACATGATCTTTATACTTTTATTTTATTTGGGTTTGGCTATGATCAGCAAAATGACAAGTACAAGGTGGTAAAAGTATATTGCAATCCTGCTGCTTCGGAGCATTCAAAAAAGACTGTCGTGAAAATTTATACTGTTGGCAGCGATTCGTGGAGACAGATTCAGAGTTTCCCTTATGTTCCTTTAATAAGTAATCACTATGGGAGATTCGTGCCTGGCACTGGCACTCTTAATTGGCTAGCTGGGCGCACATCTGACTCTTACTTTGCAGCTTACCCTCCGTGGAAGATTGGAAGCCGTCCTGTAGATAATTTGGCAATTGTTTCTCTTGACCTGGAAAAAGAGATATATGGTGAAGTGTTGCTACCTGATCTTGATGTTAATGAGTTAGATTTTGACAAGCCCATGCTGGGGGCTTTAAGGGATTGCCTGTGTTTCTTTTATAACAAGGGTGGAACTCATTATCATATGTGGATGATGAAGGAGTATGGAGTTAAGGAGTCATGGACTAAACTGATAACTATTTCTTATCTGGATATTAGGATTGTTGGCCAATTTCATTTTACAGAACCATTGTTCATGTCACAGAATGGTGAATTTCTGATGATTTGCAACCCTGAGGAACGCTTGGTTCTGTATAGCCCAAGAGATAATACAATTAAGTATCCATTGATCAGAGATTGGCTTAGCGTGGTGGCTTATGTCGAGAGCCTGGTTTCGCCCAACTTCTAAAGTAGGATCTTGAATTTTTCTCCACTTGGCTCTTGGAGAAATCCTTCTTGTGTTAAATCATGCGTATGTTTGTTTTGAATATATTTGCTTTCATGTATAGATTGATCGATCAACTCATAATGGATGTTTTTTTGTTTTCGTTGGTTCAGATGTTTGGTATTTTAATGAATTGAAATATGCAGATTGCCTTGTAGTTCATTTCATTAATTATCAACTTGAAGATATCTCCCACATTGCAAATCAAGATTTGAGTGTTTACTGGATTTTGTATTATACAGTGTTACAGTTACAGACCAAATATGGTTTGACTGATTTTTTGGATTGATTTTCTTCTAAGCTCCAAAACTAAAAGGCAGAAATACTAAAATATGTTAATTTTCCTCATTTGTAGTCCACCTTAAAATAAGTTTTGTTGGTTAGACATTATTGGCCTCATATCTTGCATCTTTTCCTATGTGCATGTTGTATCTTTCTTATTTTAGCAGAATTAGATCTACTGCGTCTCTGTACTTATTCGTTTGAAAAGAGAGAATAGTTTTGAACTCAAGTTTTGAAGAGAATAGGGCATATCTAGTGATGAGATCTGTATGCTGTGTCTACTATAGAAGTTTCAAGGGACTGCCTGCTGCTTTGTTGCTTATGACTACAATTATAAGGGAACTCATCTGTTGTCTGGCAAATGTTATATTAGGCTATCTCCTCATACAAATTTATCCCCAACTATCTCACACTATTCTATAGTCAGATTAACTATAACCATCATGGAATATCCGTTTAACTTCATCTCGATGGCAATGTGTGTGTGTATATAATAATATATACGTATATTGGAATACAAGGAAGTCAAAAACTTTGGACCTGTTTGGAAGTGTTTTCAGGTATTGTTGTTTTATTATTTTTTAAAATAATTTTTTAAAAACAGTTTCTAAAAATTATTTTTTAATAACCAAAAAATAAAAAATTTGTTTGGATATAAATTTTGAAAACAAGTGTTTTCTTTATTTTTTAAGATGAAAAAAATATATTTAATATTATTTATAACTTTGTCATTAAT
>JANHAO010026506.1:0-11070 GCA_026873985.1 Saraca asoca | reverse complement strand
ATTATTTTATGTTCACATCATATGTGCTCCATTAGGGCCCACATTTTGTAGGTAATTTATGTTATAGTAGAGATCTAAAAATTCAAAAATAGGGAGCCCAAGAATCGATAAAAGACTGAAGAGCTTGAAAGGCCGATTGTAGTTCATGCATCAACAATATATAAATATATAAAATTAGATTAAGGCCTTATTTGATATATCTAATAGGGTAAGTATCGATAATATAAGATAATAGGATAGAATAGTATCGGATATCTATAGTATAAGTTTTACACTATAGAGTATTTGACATGCCATAGTTTAATGTATATAATTATTTGTTATATATTTCTCGTTTCATAATAAAAGATAATATATATAATATTAAAATTTTAATTTAAATAAAATTATCCTTTAGTGATAGTGACAGTAGTGAAGAGAAAGGTATTGAGTACAAATGATATTGATAGGTAATGATAATGATAGAGAGAAAATGGTTACGGGTAAGGTAATAATGGTGAATTAGAGATGGTGATGATAATAATAATATTTGATAAATTGGATGATGGTGACAATAGCTAGTGATAGGCATTGTACTAATGATTGAATTGAAAGGGTCAGTGGTGGTTGGTGTCATCATTGCCACATAGTTGGCACCGCATTCTTGGCGGTGGCAATGTTGGTGACCACCTTATTGGTGGCAACTAGTGGTGATGATCAGTAACAATAATAGTAGTGGTGATGAATAAAAATAAATAGTGAATAAATAGGTGGAGTAGTATATTTTTTCCTATTTTTAATATAGATTTTGTTTATCAGATTTTATCATTCATCTTGAAAAGTGTATGGTGTTATACAATATTTCATACATAAGGGAGGAACATTGTATAAGGCTATAATATATATTTAACATGTCAAACATATGATAAGATTTAATTGTATACCTTCTTCTATATTGTTGTTCTTATATTATCCACCTCTGGTGTGTATACAGTGAGTGAAAATAAATTTATCTATTTTGGGACTAATCCCTAAAATAGATATGTCATAGTATTGGTGCTAAAAGAGGGATAGCATAGCCCCTAAAATATAAATAGAGTTAAATGGAATCCTCCAACTCTAAAATCATTTTAATGTTTTCATGTATAATTATTAAAGTAAATCATTTTGATTCACATCCAATAATATAAATTAATGAATTTCATATTAAATAAAGGGTAATATTATAAGGAGGACAAGCTCTTAAGAGGTTGAATATTTTTATTTGGATAACATATTTTTTATATTAAGATTTATATTTTTTCATTTGACTTATTTATTTTGAGATTTGAAAAAATGTGATCTAATGATAAAAACACTTAACCTCTTAAGAGCTTGAATTTCACATAAAATTACCATAAATAATTTATAATTTGTTATGTATTCTTCTGGATAGAAAATATCAATTACTTAGAATTTGCATGTTTCATATTTCCTAGTATCATTTTGAAATTATTTAATATGAAAAATACTTTTTATTTCCATGAAATTAGTTTTATATATTTTACTTTGTAGCTGATTATTTTAAATTTTTAACTTTTATTCCAGAAATAAATTTATTCTATTTTTCTAAATTGTTCCTTTTAACTATATTTGTTTATATTAGATTGGATTAAATTATTAATAAAAATTTTTATGAAACTTTTAAATGTTTATTTCAAGTTTTTAAGTTTTATCATGTGCATAAAATTTCTCCAAATATTCTAAATTATTATCATTATCCTATGTATTTAAATTTTGATGATTTTTCTCATGGATTATTTTTTTTATGAAGATACACATTGCAAATAATATTGTAATGAAATATTATTTTTATAATATTAAATAAAAATTTAGAAATTATTAAATCGTATAGTTATATTATACTGCTTTCAAGCAATCAATTAATTTGCTTATTACATAGATTATTTTTCTAAAAAATTGTTTTTAATTAAAATATACATTAAAAAAATTGTAACTATATCTCACTTTTATAATATGACAATAAAATTTTGAAAAAAAGATGTAAAATTATAATTTTTAATTTTTTTTTTTGTAATAATAAGAGTGACAAGTCACTTAACATACACACATAATGTCCTGAATTTGAACCGAAGACCTTAAGTGTGGAAATGCCCCAAAAGTAGCATCAAGTGTCACTGTACCAAAGAGATGCTGACTAATTTATCTTTTTTTTTTAATTTAATAGTATGATAGCTCATTTAAATATAATAAAATTATACAAAACCAATAGTAAAAAAATGTTTAGATTGATATATTATTGGTGCAAAACATTTTACAATATCAATATATGATGTCACGTCATTAAAAAAATTAATAATAATTAAAAAATTTGTATTAATACTTAAAAAGTTAACAACTATTTAAGGAGGTGTTAGTACATGGGTGGTTGACTGTGTAAAACTCATTGACACTGATGATGGATTAAATTTAAATAAAAAAAGAAATATATTAATTATTATTCTTTAATTGTTAAACCCTGATTTTTGTTTTTCTTTTCATAAAATAATTAATTTTATTTAAGCAGAAAAAAGACCATATATATAGTGTGGTGTTATGTTAATAGGTTTGGTTTATATAGGATTTTTATTTCAAACATTGTGGTGTATCTATATATATATGTGTATTTTTTTCTCTCTTCTCTATGTACAATATATTGTAATTTTTATTAAAAAAATCCTGTATATGTATAAATCTTTTCAATTATTTGAATATTTTTCTTCTATATAAATATGCCCATAGCGCGCACTATTCTAGTTTTGTAATTGCAAATATGTCTTTATTAAAGTTGTAATTTGTGACAATAAACATCACATTAATTATATCTAATAAAAAGAGTTATGCTTCCTTACGTCATTGAGAAAATTCGTATCGATACATATTTTTAGAATTTTTTTGTTAAAAAGTTGAAACTTTTTATATAAGTCTTATAACTTTTTCATGGAAACTTAAAAATTTTTAAAATGTTTTTTATTGCAACTTTAAGTAGTGGAGTTGCAACTTTTTATGTATTTGTTGCACACAAAATTCATATATACATATATAGTTGCAACTTTTTATGAAAAGGTTGCAAGATTTTTATATAAATTTTTTTTTTAAGTGAATGGAGTTTTCTAATTTCCTGTGGAGAGATAATTGTGAGATATTGTGAACTTTTCAATGAAGAGGCTAATCTTCTTGCTTGGAGCACTAAAAAAACTAAATGAGATTCACTGAGGAAATTCAAATAGATGAGGAGATGAAAGATATAGAAGAAAATAGTACAGTGGATAAAGGTAAAATGACTATACTAAACAACTAACAATATTTTATGAGAAATCAAACTCTCTCTTACAAGGATTGGTTGTTAAGGGAGAATGGAGTGCATCATGAAAATAATGATCAATAAAATTATATATAAGAAGACCTTTTAGAAAATGAGGAGGAGAAGGCTGAGATATTGCTAGAAAATCAAAATTCCCTTTGCCATGTGGTTTATGTTTCCCTAGAAGAATATTGGAAATAGTGTGAAGCTTGAAAAAGCTCCATAATTATTAATCTACTAAGGAAAAATTGGTTTTAAATTCCTTAAAGCTAGACTAGAAAAACAATGTTGTCCAAAAGGAAGCATGTAACTTATTGACATTGGTAAGAATTACTATATGGTTTGGTTTAGAGATTGGGATGATTATGCTAATGCTTTCTAAAATGATCTATGGATGATTACTGATCATAATCTAGTGCTGAAGAGGTAGAGACTAGAATTTGATCTTTATAATGATCAATATTGAAAACTTGTTATTTGGATCAAGGTGCCAAGTTTACATCTAGTATTATATATCAAAAGATTTCTCTAGCATCTAAGGAATCGGGTAGGGAAAACCTTGAAAGTTGATATGCACACATTAAGGGAGTAAGAAGATCAAGCATTCACTAAAAGGGGTAGATTTGTAAGAATCCGTATGGAGGTTGATCTACAAAACGCAACTAATTTCAAAACTCATTGTTAGGGAACATATTCATCTAGTGCAATCTAAAGGGTTGCACATGATTTGCTTCCATTGTAGTAAGTTCAAATACTGTAAGGAGAATTACATCTCCTTGATTTTTCCAAAAGAGAATGAAAAGTATCATGGTTCTAAGAAGGGGGAAGAACAAACAACCCAAAACCACGTACAAAAGTCTCTTGTTAATGTAAACAAGGTAGATGCTAATCAAACTATGGTCGAAGACAAGGTGGCTTTTAAAGATGATGAGTTTGGTAAGTGGATGATTCCATAGTGCAATATCAAGAAGATAAGATTTCAAAATAGGAAAAATAGCAAAACAATGGAGTTAGGGGGAGAGAATAGAGGGAAATCTAGTTTGTCCGTTGCAACAGCAAATCCTAATTATCAAAAATCGCATTGTGTGACTTTGAAAAATCATTAAATAGGATCAAGGGACACTAATTAGGGAATTAATGATGTAGCTAATGCAATAATTTTTGGAAATCTAGAATTCCAAAAATGGATAATTTAAAATTGCACATAGGCTAGTTTAAGCTTCAAATAAACAAAGAAACGAATACCATCAACTCTAAGATAGGTCTCATTGGACTTTTGATGGGTCTAAAAATATCCCAAAAGAAACAAAAAGATAATGGGCCTAAAAAAGAGGACTTATATTGGGACAAAATTCTAAGAACATAATTAACAAATATGAAGGCTCAAGTAGGGGTTTCTTTTGTCCCAAAGCATATCAATATGATTTTTACATTATCTGCCATGCAAATGGAGAGTCAAAACACTAAAGTGTCCTTTGTCCTTGAAAAACAACAAGAAGTTAATCTTCGCTCAATTAAACCTCCACATATTGGAAATTTTGTGCAATTATAGAAAATTTATGCATCTCAAATTTTTAAAGATGAATTGGCTAACTTATTGGGTTTCTTAGAGGAATAAGGTTTGTTTCCCTTTTCCTCATTCCTTTTTAGCATATCTATGATTAATATAATCTTTTGAAATTGTAAAGGTGTAAGTTCTCATACTTTAATGATGTAGGTACAAGACTTAATTAAGAAAAATTCATTAAGTGGAGTTATTATTTTAGAGCCTAGAATTAAAGCTTTAAAAATTAATGTTGTTATTAAGAGAACAGGTTTGAAAAGAGCCTTCAACCTAACATGGTTTTCAAGTGGTATATGGTTATTGTAGGACTTTAATGCTTTTGACATCATGACAGTTTCCCACTATACTCAATTTATTCATCTAGAGTTAGTAGCTATGTATGGGTCATACTTATGTTTGTTAACATTAGTTTATGGCTCCTTTAATCCTCTTTGAAGACAAAACTATGGGAAGAACTAATAGACCTTACAAACTCAATCTTAGGTGGTATTCGGTGATTTGAATTCATACAAGCATGAGGCTGACAAGTGTAGAGGAGCTCCCCTTAACCTATATTGCAAGGCTCATTTTAATGATTGCATGAGTCATTGCCTTCTTCTTGATAAGGGTTTTCAGGGGTCCTAACATACTTGGGAAAGAAAACAATTGAAAGAGAGATTAACAAATGCATTGGAAGAGGTTAAAATTTTAGGATGTATCAATCTTTCACTTATTTCCTTTTAAGTCTGATTATGGGCCAATTCTTCTATGATGTTCAACTTCAGCCCTTTAGTCTCATGGCAACAAAGTTTTTCTGGCAATTTGGCTAACTAATGAGGATTTTTCTTATGTAGCGAGTAAGGCTTGGACACTTAGTAAAGGATAGGCTCAGGCTTCAAATGATTTTTGGTCCTCAGTAGTAAGATAGAATTGGGAGACTTTTGGAAGTATTTTTAGAAAAAAAAAACATTTTATTTTAAGATTGGAAGGCATCAATCTTAAATTGGCAACTAGTTTTAATCCATTTTTTCTCCAACTTAAGCAAAAGTTATGAGGGGGAGTATGAGAAAATCCTTATGCAAGAGGAATTGATATGGTTCCAAAAATCAAGGTGTAAATAGCTAAATCGTAGGGATAGAAATATAAGATTCTTTCACACTTCCACTTTGATAAGATGAAAGACAAATAAAATTGAAATACTTAAGAATGAATCTAGCCATTAGATTGAGAATCTTGAAAAGTTAAAAGATATGATAGTTAATTATTTTAAATCTCTCTTCTCAAAGAAAAGCTATTATTCAACTCATTTTCCTTTGAAAGGAAGTGTTGACGGTGGATTTTGGTCAGACCCAAATCCGGCCAATGGAAGGGATTCTTTCGGGACCCAAGTTGTTCTCAATTGTTGAGGTAGTAGAAAGGTGCTAAATGATAGGAGGAAGGGGGAGAAGAGAGAAGTACACTCAAGGGGTTAATGTAGTTTGGTCAAATCTGGACGATACCGGACCCTGCGTCCATGGAGATATTTTATTAGTATGAAGGAATGTTTACAGAGGTTTGGCTATGCCTTTCCGACAGAGTTTCTGCTAGTATCTCTTATCTGCTTTCTCTTTTTACAATGACTCGAGCCCCTATTTATAGAAGCATGGAGGGGTACAAATGGAACTAAATAAATTATACATCTGTTACATCAAATATTAAATGTACAAGACTATCCAGGATACTATAGATCGGCTTCTATAGGTGGGACCCAATGGTTGTATCTACAAAATAGTGGTGTAAGTTATTTGTTGGCTTTATGATTGACCTCAATGAGCTTCTGGCTGGGTGAGGTTGCGCCATAGCAAATTGGAGTTTGTATGTTAGGTCGTCGCTGGCTCATGACTTTGAGCTGGTTCAGCTAGCGAGCTCGGGTCTTCAGCGAGTTGAGGTCTTTTGCATAATGACCTCCCGACTTGACGAACTCATCCTTTTGATAGACTCGGCTCCTTCTGGTCCTTTGCCAGCCTACTTCGCATTGCTGAATTCAACTAATAACATGAAGATTTCCAACTATTAGTGAAGAGAGGCTATTCTTAATTCAAAAATCCTTTAAAGATAAAGAAATAAAACAAGCAATTTTTAGTATGGGAGCTTTTAAGGCTTTAGGAAGTGATGGCCTCCATGCAATCTTTTTCTAAAGCTAGCAAGAAATTATAGGCAAATTAATTTGCAAGCTAGTGAAAGAAGTTTACAATAATCCTAATCAAATTAAAAAAAATAAATGAAATTGTACTAGTGTTAATCCCAAAAGTAGATCACCCGAAACATTTAAAAAAGTTCCATCCAATTAGTCTCTACAATGTTATTTATAAAATAATTACCAAGATTATAATTATTCACTTTAAGAATGTTATAGGGTCCATTATTTTCCCCAGCTAACGTAGCTTCATGCATGGGCATTAGAGCTCTGATAATATCATTATTGTGCAAGAAGAAATCCATTTGATGAGATCAAAGAAAGGGAAAAAAAGGGTTTTATGGCCATCAAAGTGGATTTGAAAAAAGCCTATAACCTATTGAATTAGGACTTTATAAATGATACTTTTTTTGATTTGGGTTTTGGAGATCACATTCTCTCAATTATTATGCATTATATGTTTTCTTATAGTGTGAAGGTAGTATGGAATGGAGATATCTGCTCCAGTTTTACAACTTCTCACATTGTTGAAAAAGGAAACCTTATATGCCTTTATTTGTTTGTGTAATGCATTGAAAGGCTTGTTAACAGCTATCAAGATTGGCAAAGATAATATTGAACTACCTTGGACTTATAGTAAGGGTGAGTCCAAATCAAACCACATAGATTAGCAATTAATTTCAATGTATAAAAATTAGAAAATAGTGGATTTAAGATTAACTAAATAGGTGTTGAATTTAAACAAACTGAATTAACATAAACAAAAAGAATCAAAGGAAAAGGGCAAAAATCTAAGGAGAAAAATTTCAATTAAGGGATTCTTGTTATCAATTCTATGACTGACTATTTACATAAATATTTAATTTCCTTTTTGAATGCTTAGGCAAGAATTTAATTAAGTGTAACACTTAATCAATTCTTGCTAATTTCTCTCTAAATTGGCTAACCAAGCCCAACACCCAATTAACTCTTACTGTTGAATTGATTGAAGTCTAGTATCTCAACTAATTCACCAATCGCATTAAGATTAAAAAATATCAAGATTGATTAATCAATTTACCCCAATAATAAATCCATCAATTACCCCTAATTTTTTAGGATAATTGACTTGCGCTAGCACACAATCAAAAACCTTATTGTTATTCAAGCCAAACAACTATAAACAATATTAATTATAGAAATTTAACTAGCAGTTAATTACAATGAATAATCAATTAAGGGGGCCTAATTAATCAATCATTTGAGGAAATTATTAGCATTACAATAAAGAATAAAAAAATCAAATTGAGAACCAATTAATAATATAAGCAAGTTTCACAATCAACAAGAGAATTGATGTAAAATTTCCTTTAGATTGAATAAGAAGTTTAGGTATACATTAAAATAAAAACAAAAGCAAAAATAAAAGAAAAGAGAAGACCTAAAAAAGGATGGTGTTCTTATCCAAGTAGAGCTCTTTCTCTTCAAAAAAGTAGAGAAAATGAAAATAAATCTAAATAATGAATACAATTAGGTCTCAGCTTAGCTTTTATATAAGCTCCTTGCATTGCCTCTACTTGAATTGTTGATTGAGATTGGAATAAGGCACAATTAGACAAAGGTCATTTCATAGGAATTGTACTTCATCTCTTAGTAGTCTAATAGCCTTGAACTAGCTCAAAAAGTCAATTCCTAGCTTAACACGTGGGTTAAAAACCAAAACAGTCTTGTAGAATAGTACAACCCATTAGAGAATTTGTTTCTTAGATCCACAACCTTAAAACTTAATGAAAATGGTGTAGTTTCACCTCACGCCCTTCATTAAAGTTATGAGGATGGATCTTAGCTATACAATAGGCTTAGATTTACATTGAAGTGAGGGCTGGAGCTCCAATAATAATCAAAATATTAAAATTAGTCCTGGGTCAGCAAGATAACACTTTATTTTAAATTCTAGGCTTAATTTGACCTTTAAAACTACTAAATGGGCTTTAGACTCTTCATGATATTTGTAAAATGCCCTCTTAGTTTTCTAAAAACATCAGAATCATCCACATCTAAAGTCCAAAACTCAACATACTCCCAAAAACTTGAAATATCATCAAATTATTGAATTAATTTAATTAAGCATAAAAACTAACCAAACCACAAAATTAATCATAATAATCCAATTAAGCACATAAAAATGACTAAAGAATAAGTATAGAAGGAATGTAAAATATGTATAAATTATATTCATTACTTGATAGTGTATTGAGGTGGCTATTCAAAATGACTTATGGAAGCCCATTCACCTGATTAGAAGTGGAACCCCTATCCCATCTGTTTTTTGTAGACGATCTAATTCATTTTGTAGAAACTTCAATGCAGGAAGTGGAGATCATAACTGCTTGTCTTGAAGTGTTTTGTTCTACCTTGAACCAAAAAGTAAATAAAGCAAAAAAAAAAATTCTTCTCTAAGAATGTGAACCACAATAGAGCAAAAGAAATTGGAGGCCTGAGGATTTTCAATGACATTAGACTTGGGGAAATATTTAGAGATACCCCTTCATCATAAAAGGATACTAAAACATTCTTTCCAATTTATTTTGAAGAAATTTGAACAAAAACTTAACTTTTAGAAGTCTAAAAATGTCAATTTTGGCTAGAAGAATCACACTAATAAAACATGTGATCACAATATTATCCTATTACTATATATAAACAAATAAGCTTCCAATTTCTGTTTGCAATAAAGTTGACCAGTTGGGTCAAAATTTCATTTAGGGATCCTTAGATGATTAGCACAAAGTGCATCTTGTAGCATAGGATAAAGTATGCAAACTAAAAGGTGCTAAAGGGCTTAGTATAAGAAAAATGAAGGAATGTTATGATGCTTATCTCTTGAAGATGGCTTGGGGAATGGTAGATAATAACAAATCTTTACGAATCAAAATTTCAGGAACTAAATATGGATGTGGCTCTAATAAAATCCCTTTGACTTCCAAAAATAAAAGGTGATTGTAATTTATGGAAAGGGGTTTATGGTGTTTGTAAAATCTGTAAACAAGTTTGAAATGAAATGCTAGAAATGGCCATGATATTATTTTCTAAATGGATGCTAGGATTCCATATTGTTGACTTCTCAAGCATTATGTAGAGGTGAATATTTCTCCTATGAAAGAAAACTTTTTAGCAGCCTCCTATGTATTTATATTAGGGGAATGGGATTGTCAAAAGATAAACCATTGTCTTCCATTCTACCTAATTTCTATAATTTTAGGCTTTGTTTTTCCTAATCTTTTAGTGGGAAATGATTAGGTCTCATGGTCCACGAGTAGAGATGGTAAATTTTCTATTAAATTAGCTTACCATGGCCTTTTCAGGAATGAAGCTCAAACTTATTCCCCAATTTGGAAACATATTTGAAAGTAGAATTGACCCAGAAGAGTTAGATCTTTTCTCTGGTAAGGGGCATTTATTATGCAAATGGTTAGAGATTGTGATGAAGTTAGTAAACTTTGGCTTTCCATGGTCCAACCCAGGTATTGAGATTGTTTCTTGTCTATCATTATAATATATTAGCTAGTATGGAACATCACTTAGAACTTAAGAAGATCAGATTAAGCAAATTGGTAGAAAATTTTTGGTTTTGCTACTAGCTCATTTGGCTAAACCATAATAAGGTAGCCTTTAAGAGGCAAGTAGATCCTTTATGGAATATTATTTTTATAGCTAGTTTTAAAGCTAAAGAAATTCTTTCAACAAAGTTCTAAGATGCTAGTTACATGGACTAGATAGTTAGAGTGGAGAAATTTATTGGATGGGATTTTCCCTTATATGACTAGATCAAATGTAATTATGATGGTTCAATTAAGCATAAAGTTTCTACTGAATGTAGGGGAGTTTTCAAAGATGCATCTAGTGCATGGCTCCTTGGTTTCCATAGATTTCTTGGTATTATAGAAGTGCTTATTCTTCAATTGCAAGGCCTCTTATCGAGTCTGATGTTAGCATGGAAACATGGATGGTATAAGATTCATTTTGAACTAGTCTCTTTTGTTATTGTGG